>BEXV01001361.1:37503-48244 GCA_003118195.1 Hemicentrotus pulcherrimus
GAGAGAGAGAGGGGTGGAAGGGAAGGATCGAGACAGGGGGAGAGAAGGAACCCCAATTACCCACAGTTTGGGCAAACTCAAATTCAGAGATACATTAATTGCTCATGTAATTGCTCAATTATTTAAATAATAATACAATATATTCATGTATCATAAAAAAATATAGGAATAAAACATGAACAATGAACAAAACAATGAAAAAGAAGATAAATGAAGATAAAAGTAGAGAATGAAGATGATACATGTAGAAGGAATATACCGGTATAAGGAAAGAAATAGTCTCGTAATCTGGCAACCCGGGTTCGAAACCAAGGCGATACGCTAGTGCCCTTTGGTAAGGCATTAATCCTCATTACCAGGTCTGTCGGAGGGGACCTAAAGCCGTTGGTCCGCTGGTTGCTTAGCAGTCTGGTAAAATAACCAACACTACTACCAAGAGAAAGAAGTAGAATGATTAAAATGAAGAATTACATATACATATGGATAGATAACAAAAAGTAGTAGAAAAAACAACGAAACACAAAGGAAATAAAAGAAGAGATGAAATAAAAACTAAGAATAACATAAAGAAAGATAGAAATAATAGATAGAAAAATAAAAATAAAGAATTATGTATGGAATGCTAGAAGAAAATTGAAAGGAGGGGGATATACTGACAATACCATAGAAGATAGAATAAACTATTTTTTGAAGAAATGCAGATAACTCTATATACAACACTCAGTTACAGGTCATTAAACAGACTATCCCTTTAATATGAAATCCAGCCATCTGACATATCATTTCTCACCTCATAAAATAGGCCATCACCTGAGACAATGATGACCCCATTGTACTCCTTGAGGTCAAGGTTCATAGCTATTTCAGTTCCATGCCCTCTTCTCTCTGTCATGTAGAAACAAAACACCGAAGGAAGAAAAACATGGTCAGTGTACAGGCACCATCAAACATTTTTTGACATGCCCATGGGTGAACAATTAGTAAAATAGCTAATTGTTTTAGAATTTCAGAGGAAAAACATCCTTGTCAGTTTTGCTGAAAATGCTCAAGGTTAAGTATAACAAAAAATTGGGAAAATACTAAACATGTACAGACAGACAGGGGAAGTCCACCGTGATATTAATTTGGTTTTTAATAGATTAAAAAGATGAGAGAAACGGGTCAGTGAAAGTTTGAATAAAAAACCAATAACAACAAAAAAATTATAGGTGCGAACAATCAAACATGAATCGGCAACTCTGTGACATACTGCTTTACTACTTCAGCTAGAAGGTATTAGACCACACAGCGAGCCAGGGAGGTCACTGTGACAGGTGGCTATCTCATTAACTCAGCTCTCATTTAACATTAGAAAAAGAGGATCATGGGGGACCAACAGGCACCAATTGGGGAAGTTTTCGTTAAAGAGGGAGCAAGTACATTTAGCTACAAGTAGGACAGTGCGCCTTTAAGAAAATTTTCAATCATACATGCTCTAATTATAATTATTGCAAATATATGTTTACATTTATATAAAACCCCTGTTTGAAATATATCTATTCCACCAAAAATAACTAAGACTATGAAAGTTTATGAAATTTTCTGTACAGAGCAAATTGGGGAGGAGCTTGCAAACAGTGTTGCCAATTTTGTGTTTTACTGGTGAAAAATTCAAAAATCCATAAATTTCATATTTGTAATCCCATATTGCTCAAAATGTCACTACTTGTTTCTCTCATTCTTCAGCTTTCATCAAAAACCAACATCAAATCATGGTGGACTTTCTATTTTGAAGGTACTAAGTCCCATTTGCAGGCCAAAAACATTAAAAAGTTAAATTCCAACTGCATTCGAAAGATAATACTAATTTAGAACTTCCCTAAAAAAGTTGGGGCTTAAAAATGTCTTCAAGTGGGAAAATAACAACTATTAGTTGTCAAATCGACTTAAAGGCTATAGAGCCCAAAAGTAATAGTCTTGATTTTCAGACAATTGTACCGAATGGTCATACGTTTATGCTGCGCAAAGATTCAATCAGTTTAATCTTGGCCATCACAAGAAGTGGGTTATTGATGTAGACAAATGCTCATGTACCCTTTACAACTCTTTTCAAGTATGTTATTACTAAAGAAGAAAAAAATCCAGTTAGACACTCTATAGTGTCTAACAGTGAAGTCTAGCAAGTAAACGGGTTTCCTTGCATAATTTGAATACGAGGACACTGCTAACGTTTAAATTTTACAGATAGGACATACATGACATATTCATAATTCCTGCAAAGTTCTACAGCATTTGAGATTGGCTGCAAAAGGGACATCGTACCTTTAAGAGTTTTCATAGAAAAACTCTATAATAATAATAATAATAGTTCAGTTCTTGTATAGCGCATAATACGTTATGAAATAACATCTCTATGCGCTTCCAAAGACCTTTGGACTTTATTACCCTAGCTTTAGCTCCGGCAGCCTCATCAGCGCACAGTGCATTTCAAGGAATAATCCTACCAGGTACCCATTTACCTCACCTGGGTTGAGTGTGGCAAATGTAGATCAATGTCTTGCCAAAGGACATTAGTGCTGCGGCGGGACTCCACTCGACCACAACACCTCTATACCTATGTCTGCACTATCAATACCGGTATATCATAATCTGACACTTTTTACACTTTTGATACAGCAGTGTACACAAAAACCTGTTACTTCAAAGAGCTCCGTTTGAATTTGATAAATATGCTGAATTTCCACATTTTTGTTTAATTTTCCTGTTTAATTTTTTAATTTTTAATTCAAGACGTCTTTTGAAACTTTTTTACATGTATTTATTTTATTTATTTATTTCTGATATTTATACAGGGTGGCACATATCACCAATTTGGTGGTCTTCCATGAGGCCCTGTTTGGTAATAATAAAAAACAAATAACAGCATCAAAAACAAAATAGATAAATACACAAGCATATAAACAGGTAAAATACAAATTAATTGGTATCCCCTCGAAATAACTGATCATTCAAGAATCATCCTTGACCATATACAAGAAATAGGTGAATGGAATTTTCAAATAAAAAACAATTTTTAAAAACGTTCATTTAATAATTTGATATAGCTTAATGCACAGGATACCAAAATTGTTATATTCATACTTATATTCAATTGCCCTTTAACTAACTTCCAGAACTATAGTGCTCTACATTTTATTCCTTTATCATTGAGTCTGGAATAAATGATTATTGTATGATTCACCTGTTATGATTTGTTTGAATGTGATTCCGGCCTCCTCAAATATAGGCTTGGCCTGATCCTTGAAGAGTTGAACTGCTTTTTCTTTTCCACTGAATGGATTGATGCATACCAAGTAGTGCGGTGGTGGTGGTATAAGGGACTCCGTCAAGTCTGCATAGGATAAACATAAGTCATATTTAAGGACTTAATTGATCAGCTTTTCTTATATAAATTGGCAATAGACCCCCTACTTTCACTTCCTTTTACTGATTCTTGATCTAAAAAGAAAGATTCAGAAAATAATGAACATGAAAGACTACAATGGAAGAAAAAAAATTGACAACAAATTTTCAATATGTTGCCAACTGCCGAATCTTCACGCTCCTTTTCCTTTAAAAACAAAGATGTCATGGTCTAGTGGATACGTCAGCGGACTGTGGATCAAGTGGTTCAGGCTTGAAACTCTACCGCAGCACCAATGTCCTTTGACAAGGCATCAATCTACATTTGCCACTCTCCACCCAGGTGAATTATATGGATACCCGGTAGGAGAGAATTCCTGGAATGCTTTAGCGCCTTATTATGGCAGCCCAGTTATTCTGGGGTAATAATATGATACATGTACTATGTAATTAAGCACAATAGAGTATACAGTATATAGTCATAGCTGCATTAAACAAATGGACCTACATGTATTAGAAAACTTCCATGGTGTAGAACACCTATTACATAATAAAAGAAATGGACACAGTCTGTACAGAAATGTTTCCTCTTACTACTATATGAATGCATCTGTCAAACATTGATTGGCCCTTGAGAGTCTCAGTCTGAGTAAAAAGATAAGCCCACCTCCACCCCTTCCCACAAAAAAATGATTTTGAAAATACTCTCAAATGTGTTAAATTTTATCTCCATTTTTTTTCTTCACTTAACCTCTTATCTGTTATCAGATCACTTTATCTGCCCTGAGTGCTGATATCAAAAGACAAGTTTGATGATATTTACCAATATAGCAAAATAAAAACTAGGACAAAAGTCTAAATAAGCCTTAAACCTTAAACTATTGATCACAAAACAAAATTACTAGACTTAATGTTTTTCCTCTCCACTTTTAAAATATTGATTCTTGCCATGATAAAATGTACATACCTGTATACAATTATGTAGCTTAGACATCAAGAATGACATAAATTATTCTCTTTTTTTAATGACACAAAGTGCTCAAGCACCACTAAATACATGTACAATATATGTACATCTCTCTTCCCGTGTGTAAATGTGATTGCAACACTAGATGTTCTCAGAAGAAAAGAAAACAGATCCTATGTTTACAATTAACATGTTTCAGTTCTAAAATAAACATCACTTTCCTGACCTTCAGGAAAGTTTGTCAAACTTTACAGGCAAATTTTGAGTGAAACAATACAAATGTCATGATTCAATCTTGTTTCTGTCATTTCCATTGTTCCAATCTGACTGTTCTTGAAATCTATAGTACTGTACTGTTGTGGTTTTCCAGTCAAGTTGCTGTACTTGAGAGAATGAATCACCAGTAATTTTAGGTCTAGGTACATTGTATGATTGTAACAGCAGACATTGAGATTCTGTATCACAGAAATCTGGTGCATTCTACATTTGAATCACTGTTGTTTTTTTAAATGGTTAACTGCCCATCTATTGTACTCCTCCTGTGTACGATTTGGGCTCAAGTTTACACCTCACTTAACCCAAGTACACTCCCTTCTCAAAACTACATTCAATTTCATGGTAGGGTCTATAGTACTTGGAACAAGCAAAGTTGCAAAACAATTATAGCTTACTATGCCAAAACATGAATATTTACAATAGGTGTGAATCTATATTTCCCAATTTTGAGCTATACCTCCCCCACCCCCCCCCCCCCCNCTGCCTATTTAGCAGTCAGGTAAAATAACCACCACCACACCACAAAAACATGTAGAAAACTAAAGACAATGATAGCAAACATGACTCAATTTGTATTGAAATCTGGATCGAGATATTGTTACGTATCAAAACAGGCAGGACAAATTACACTTTGTGCCAGGATTGTGATAAAAAACTTTTTTTTCTTCTTCAACCCAAAACTTTTTATTTTTGCTTTAAAACAAATAATTGTTTAAAAAATGATCTTTTTACAGAAACATGCTTTAACTGGGGTAATTCTCTCCAAATCGCTTACAGTAAAACCAATGGCGATTGGCGACCGTGGCGTATTTAGGTATTATGGCAGCCAGGGCAAAGAATGAAATTGCAGTATTTTTTTGCATCTTTAAACCTAAAAAAACACAATTTCTCATGCATTTTACCCAAATAAAACTTCAAAAATTATATTTTCCCTTAAGAAGGTTTTTAATCATACATTCACCCTAAAAACAATTATTGCACAAATGTTTTATACAACCTTGTATAAAATGTATCTATTCCGTCATAAATAACTAAGAAAATGAAAGTTCATGACATTTTCTGTATAAAGCGAATTGGAGAGGAGCTTGCATGATACATCATTGTTGCCAATTGTGCTTCACTGATGACAACTCCCAAAATTGATAACTTTCCTATTTCTAATCGATTTAGCTCAGACTTTCAGTCCTTCACTAATCTGTTTCTCTTGTTTTTCTGCTTTTATTAAAACCAACATAATGCCAGGGTGGACTTCCCTTCTAGGTCTGTTAGTGGCACAGCAGCATGCAGTCATGAATTATGAATCAAACTTAACAAGAGGCCAACAAACTTTTTTTGTGACTAGTGTTGAAAGTTGTTTGACTGATCATTCATTCATGACCATGATGACCCTGATTTGTTGCAGATGGTTTCTGGACTGAGTCATTACCCCTAAGGTCAGTCAGTCCCATGATGCAAACATGAGATATGTAGAAAAAGAGCTCTGGTAAAAATAACTAAAAAAACTAATAGAAAACTTCAATATCACTTTGAGAAAATCACATATATACAATGTAAAATCCTAAAATAACTCATATGAACAGAAAATCTTTCTGTTATACTAATGCAAAGCAATATTGTTTACAAATTGTTAGTTCAGCCTTTCTGTGTAGTTCATGATATACCGACAATTATCAGTGATTCCATTGTATAAATATTTACATTCAATTTGACACATTTTTGACAATTGGTATCAACTGTATAATGTACAGTTGTAATTCAACCTACCAGTATGTACTGCCAGTCATGTTTAAAAAACTCTTTATTGAATTGAATTGGGTATTTTAATTGAACATGTACATTTATGTACTGGTCTGTTCTAGCTTGTAAAATTGAGAATTACAGAGCGAGCATACTCTTACAAAAAATGTTGAAGGCAAAGGGAAACTTGTATGAAATATAAGATCATGTTCACATTGTGTACATGTACATTAAAGTCTGTGAAAATCTCAAATGCACTGTTGGATCAATTTTGTGCAATGTGTTTCATACGAAAAACATGTATACATACATGTACACTACATGTATTTTCCACATATCTCAATCCAAAAAGGAAGAATCTCTTGATTTTTATGCTTTCTGGTATAACTACCAATAGTCATACATGTACATGAAGTTACATTAGATGATTTTCATTTATTGATTAAATATGGGATAAATGTCATATGTCGTACACATTGCATGGACTCACCTCCCGGCGTATTGGTCGGGTTGTGTCCTGATTTTAAAGAAATCTTTTTAATTCACTCAGTAGTCTGGACTTAATGAGCAAACCAATTCAAAATCTAGTATATGACTCTGCTATATCATTGATGCACATATGTCGTAGGTAGGCCTACAGTGTACATGTAGGAAAAAGAGTGTTGGCTCAGTCAGTAGAGCGTCCGCCTCACAACCGGGAGGTCGTGGGTTCGAACCCTGGCCGCGTCATACCAAAAGACATTAAAAGATGGGAGTTGTTGCTACCTTGCTTGGCGTTAAACAATAAGGGATAGAGCAATGTCAATCTTGCGCTGCTCAGTGCCGGGCTCACGATCAATTGGGCAAAAAGAATTTCCGTTTCGGTTTAATAAAATTTGGAGTGGACTATTAGGCTATTATTATTATTACTATTATTATTACAGTGTCTGTCTATTAAGGCCCAAAGGAAACAGAAAAAGGGATCACTGGATAAACTGGTGGCCTTTCTAGACAGGTTCTACAACATACATGTACATTTCTCTCTCCAGGGAGACAAAATACATGGACACTATAAAACAGTGGTCTTTCTAGAAAGGTGGCCAAAGCTGCGGGGGTTTTACTAAAAAAAAACCTGGGACCAGGGAAATGGGATTTTAACCTTGTTTATTCAAAATAAAAAATAGTAATTAATGGGACCAGAAACGTTACTAACACTTGTTTCATTATGATATTGATTATATGTAACAGTGTTCTTTAATTGTAGCTTGTTTTAGGGACCCTCAGAACACATACCTGGACGGCACACATTGTATAGTACCCGGCCTTACCTTTGAACAGATAGTATAGACTTTAATAGAAGCACCATCAGTATTATCTAATCAATTAAGAGCTCAAATAGACAACCACACCCATCAATGGGTCTGTTGGCACGTCAGTACAGTATCCAAACAGACTACACGTCAATGCTGCAGGTGACAGAACACTGTACCAGGCAAGGAACAAATACAAATGTAGATACCGGTACCAGCAATGTTGACATTGTCCTGAAAATATATCATAATTGACCGTGGCAATAACTTTATTAATAGCGGAATCTGTTAATTATTAAAACTTACATGTATATCGAGAGGTTAATGTGTAACAATGTAATTGTAGGGCTTCTTATTTGGAGAGGGAAAAAATAATAAAGAAAAGAGTGGAAAACATGAGTGATATTTTTTATTTTTTTATTTGTCTGGACAGGTTGGTTATCTTTAACAAATCTCCAAAGTAATTGGTAAAATTGTGCATAAAAAGATTCAATATAATGAGAATATAATTAATGACAAGTATTCATTCATAGTCTGGGGCGGCAGAGCGTCTTTCAAAGTGAAGGGACACGAACATAAAAGGGAACTTTCAGGGTATTTAGCTGTACATGTATGTTGCGATCAGGTCCCATTTCATATGCACTCTGGGCAGGGTTGGACGGTAAATACCGGTGGCGGTAATTACCGGCGGTAAATACCAGTAAATACCGTCCAGTAAATAAGATGAGCGTCCAGTAAATATGTAAAAAACGGGAAATATGATTTTAATTCTCTATTTGTTAATAATTTTACTTGTTTTTAGCCTCACGACTGAAAATATTGTTCTGAAATAATTATAAGCACATCAATCAATAGTAAAAACACACAAACAGAATTATAAAAACCCTCACTGCATACATGTACACACCCACACACATGGCATTCTGTTCATATGCTAATTAATAGGTATTCATGAAAATGGTAATTAGCAACTGGGAACCAAAACCTTCATACAACCGGTAAGTTACTTTTATTGTAAAGTTTAAGATATTTTAATAAAATCAGTGAAAATTCGAACAAAATCGGGCAAGGAATAAGGAAGTTAAAGCTTTTTGAAATGATAAGTCACTAGAAGGCGATATTCAATTTGATGACATCATTTGTGGACAACTACATGTATACAGTACATGCCTTTTGGACATCATATTTCATGTTTTTCCTTCTTTCTTGTGATTGAGATAATCTACTCCCCTGAAAGCAAGGTATAGCATGCAAAATGATATTCTGCTTCACATGTTATGAAGTCAGACCAAGAACACAAAGAAATACAAAGAAAACGAAAGAATTGTGAAATTTGATGTATATGTACAAAAGGCATGGAGAGTAAAATGAGTTGTCCACAAATGATGTCATCAAAATTAAATACCGCTTATTTCCCGGCGTCCGGGAAATAAGCCTCTGAAGCGGGAAATATGCCAACCCTGACTCTGGGATAGTTTGGTGACAACGTCAAAACCAGTATATTTCACTTGGCTGCTGGCATTTGATTTTGTGTGTGCGTGCTTCATTTTTCAACAGTAATCACAGTTATTTATCACAATTTTCAAGCATTTTTTTAAGAATGGACCATTACAAAAAACATTTTGCAAGAGCAAGTAAAAGCATAAACATAATACAATCAACTTTCATTTAGTAGCTGAAAAGGCTTTTGACGAGTAGACGTAGACACCCTTCCTCACTATCAACCTTTTTAGTGTTTTGTGCAATAAGTCATTTAAAATCATACCTCCAATGGCATGTATACACACACTGAATACATGTAGATTAACATGGAAAAACAAGCCCTTTAAAGGGGAAGTCCACCCTGATATTTAGAAGCAGACAAATGAGAGCATGCAGGTCAGTGATACAACTTTAGTTTGAGCAAGAAAGCGATTTCAAATTAAAAAGTTATGAATTTTTGAAGGTGCGATCAATCAAACACAAATTGCCAACTCTGTGAAGTACATGTACATGTATCTTGCAAGCTCCCCTTCCATTTACCCTGTAAGTAAAAAAAAAAATCTTTTTTAATTTAGAAAATGTTCATCATACATTCACCCTAAATATGATATTTGCAATTATTTTGTTATGACAACCCCCGTATGAAACAAATCTATGCAGTCATCAATAACTGAGAAAATTCAAGTATATGAAATTTCTGTACAGTGTACAGAGAAAATATAACGGAGCTCGCAACACTGTACATCACAGTGTTGCTGATCTTGTTTTACAGATGACATCTTCAACAATTCAAAAATCAGTTTCCTATTCTTATTGGGAAGAGGTCTAGAACTATAACTCAAACTTTCACTAAGTTTTCTCTCATCTGTCTGCTTTTATTAAAACTAAGGCAATGGCAGCGCAGACTTCCCCTTTATTAGTTTGAATGCAAAATGTAACATTTTGAGTCCATTGCACATGCGGGCAATGGAGGCGAGTCGGCTCAGTCGGTAAAGCGTCTGCCTGTCGAACTAAAGAACCCGAGTTCAACTCCCACCCAGGCGGATGACTGAAGCCTGCATTGTGTGTTTCCCTTCCTATGTTCATAGATGCAGGCTATGTCAAGTGGAAAATACTCCGTCCCTCGGATAGGACGTTAAATGGAGGCCCCGTGTACAGGAGAGTTACAACCCTTGCACGTTAAGAACCCATTGCACTATTCGTATACATGTAAGAGTAGGGGGAACCCCGGTGTAATGGTCCACTTGCATACCACAACAAGGCCGAGTATACGGCATCTGCAAGAATCTTCAGTATTGAAGGAGGCAGATTATCTTGAAGAAGAAGAAGAAGAAGAAGAAGAAGAAGAATTGATGGAAAATAAAGATTGTTTCAACATGTATTTGCAATGAATATGGATATTGCTCTTACTTTAGCGAATTTGTTTCTTTCATTTTTCTGCTTTTGTTAAAACCAAGATAATATACTTGTTTTAACAGAAGCATAAAATTGAGAGATCAAGGAGCTTCCTCCACCTAGCTACATGTATCTCTTTGAAATGATATGAAGTGGGGTTCATATGAAATTTAATTACTGCATGGTCCATGGACAAACAGGGGGGGGGGGGGGG
>BEXV01001361.1:70671-85009 GCA_003118195.1 Hemicentrotus pulcherrimus
AAAAAAAGTACATTTTCACGTTTCATTAAATTATTTTTAGAAAGAAGACGATTCACTGTATCGTGTCCTTGTCTGAATTCAGTTGCTTCCCTCCCCCCTCCCGCGCAAAGCGCAGAAGCTTTGCCATTTCATTAAATTATTAGATAAAGAAGACGATTCGTTGTACCGTTCTCTACTTTAAATCCTTGTCTGAAGTCAGTTTCCCCACTGGGATCCGGTAACTTTGTCTCAGATTCTGAAACAAATTTCTGGATTTAGCTCATGCTGCAATGATGATTATAAATCAGTAGGTCAGTCAGGAACCCTATGACTTTTACAGGCCGATCGCCTGTCTGATTATCAAGATATTTATGATTGGAATTACAAATTTTGAAAACCGTTTGCCAAATAGTTTTCATATCACGACAGTCTATTTGGAAAAACGAGTATGGTAAAACCGGTCACTCAAAGATTTTTCTACTTTTTTGAGGCACTTCTTTATTACTTTGAAGCGCAATTTGTTTAGGGTTTCAATATTACACCATTTCACAGACACTGATAACACGTCGAGCTGTGCATCTCAGATTTAACAGTTTTACACGATCCCTGCACCTAAAAAGATTGTAAAACAAGGGTGTTTATAGTATTAGTATAATCATGTAGTTTGTATCGTTATTATGTACATTATCAAGAAACTAAGGTTACATTTTTACCATTCAATTCCATATACTGTTTTGATTATTATGATAATCACAAAGGTTTGATTGTCATGCACAATGTTATAATCAAGAACCTAAGGTTATATGTTTACGAATCTATTCCATATGGTGTTTTAATTATTATGATAATCAAAAAGGTTTGATTGTCATGCACTTATCAAGAACCTAAGGTATACCTGTTTACAACTCTATTCCATATGGTGTTTTAATTATGATAATCAAAAAGGTTTGATTGTCATGCACATAATCAATAATCCAACGTTACCTCTTTACAATTCTACTATTCCAAATGGTGTGTTTATTGTAGCTTGTTTTATATGCTAAGGAGTATAATCAATCCATCGGAGTGATAATATGATTGGAATTAGTACATACAATCCATGATTGTGTAAATCGATATCTGGGGCAGGCACGTTCGGTCAGATTTTAGCTTTATATTAAAACAACGTTTTGCGTAACCTTTTAAAGTTTTGTTAACCAAACAAAATCCTATAGACGCCCTTTGAAATGTTGGTTTATTTAATTGCTGAGAGAATATAAACAAATTGTTGCTGAGACATGTTGAAGAAAAATGGTCTAATGGAAAAAGGAATAGATTACACTTTTCTGCTCATTATTGAATACAGGGAGGGGAAGCATACCCCCTCCAATAAGGATCTTTTGCAATTTGAGAACCACAATTAGTGCATTAATATCCACCGGCACTAGTCTTGCTGGAAAAAACGAGGCCTTCTGATTGGTTAGAAGTTAAAGAAAAGTGATATGTCGATCACGTCGCCCCCTTCTTTTTTGCCAGGGGTAGGGGGGGTAGGGGGGGGGCTGGATCCGCCACTGGATTGTCCAGATGGTTATGGTCCTGTATAGAACCGATTTAGGAAACAATCTCAAGTGCACCGCACCCCTCTGCCCCATGCATGCACTATACCCCTCTACCAGTGCTCTGCACCCCAGCCCCTACCGCCCCCACCATTACCATACCCGAAAAATACGACGTCTGCGCCGCCGAGTGTAACTATGAGCTAGCCTTGATATCTGCGCTCCGTGCTGCGCACTAGCACTGCACTGCCTGTTGATTTTGTTTATATTGGTATAAATACTGCATGCAGTGGGCATGATTATATTAGATTAAACATCTAGATCTGATATGAAATTGATAGTCATGGACACTCGGAGATCTGTAGCTCTTTTGTCTTTGGTTGTCATCTTGACATTTTCTGTTCTTGAATTCTTACCAATACTTCAACCCTCAGGTGAGAAGAATTTTGTTATTTCACCTGTTGAATTTGCATGGCATTTGTATCGTGGCACTGTCGGGTAAAATGGTATACTGCACTGCGTAGATCTAGCCAAGGTCAGGGTTTACAGTGAACTACAGTCCCATGCACTTGAAACTGTGTCTTACGTCTTGTTAAAAATGTTTAGGGTCGACGTGTGGGGGCCCGGGGGTCACTCTCATACACAAGTGCAAACCACCCGGGCCGTGTCCATCAACTTCTGATTCTGAAATAGTTGCGTAGATTATCTGACCTTTCATGAAATTACAATTTAAAAAAAAAAAACGTTGAAACCTGTGAATATGTGAACCTAGAGTCTAGATAGGTCTAGACTAGATCTAGACCTAGACCTAGATTCTAACAGTAGTGGCCNCCCCTCCAATAAGGATCTTTTGCAATTTGAGAACCACAATTAGTGCATTAATATCCACCGGCACTAGTCTTGCTGGAAAAAACGAGGCCTTCTGATTGGTTAGAAGTTAAAGAAAAGTGATATGTCGATCACGTCGCCCCCTTCTTTTTTGCCAGGGGTAGGGGGGGTAGGGGGGGGGCTGGATCCGCCACTGGATTGTCCAGATGGTTATGGTCCTGTATAGAACCGATTTAGGAAACAATCTCAAGTGCACCGCACCCCTCTGCCCCATGCATGCACTATACCCCTCTACCAGTGCTCTGCACCCCAGCCCCTACCGCCCCCACCATTACCATACCCGAAAAATACGACGTCTGCGCCGCCGAGTGTAACTATGAGCTAGCCTTGATATCTGCGCTCCGTGCTGCGCACTAGCACTGCACTGCCTGTTGATTTTGTTTATATTGGTATAAATACTGCATGCAGTGGGCATGATTATATTAGATTAAACATCTAGATCTGATATGAAATTGATAGTCATGGACACTCGGAGATCTGTAGCTCTTTTGTCTTTGGTTGTCATCTTGACATTTTCTGTTCTTGAATTCTTACCAATACTTCAACCCTCAGGTGAGAAGAATTTTGTTATTTCACCTGTTGAATTTGCATGGCATTTGTATCGTGGCACTGTCGGGTAAAATGGTATACTGCACTGCGTAGATCTAGCCAAGGTCAGGGTTTACAGTGAACTACAGTCCCATGCACTTGAAACTGTGTCTTACGTCTTGTTAAAAATGTTTAGGGTCGACGTGTGGGGGCCCGGGGGTCACTCTCATACACAAGTGCAAACCACCCGTGTCCATCAACTTCTGATTCTGAAATAGTTGCGTAGATTATCTGACCTTTCATGAAATTACAATTTAAAAAAAAAAAACGTTGAAACCTGTGAATATGTGAACCTAGAGTCTAGATAGGTCTAGACTAGATCTAGACCTAGACCTAGATTCTAACAGTAGTGGCCCGGTGGAGCTGCATGAGGGTAGACCTTCTAGTTCTAGACCGAATTTTTCCGTCTCTTTCGTTCGTTAGCCTCTCATTGGGCTAGGGTCGGCTCTCTCTTTAGAGATGGAAACTGACTAGACCATGCATTGCTATTTTAAAAGTCTGCAGGACTTGCGAGACGTATTTTAACTCTCGCTGCACTATAGCTCTGCGTAGCGCTAGCGCAGTGCGCGAGAGTTAAATTAGACTTTCAACATGGATGTCGATTTTGACCCATAATTTACTAAAAAGGGACCATTAAACAGATTATTTCAGTCAAGTTGGTAAGTGGAACCGATTTATAAAAGCCTAGATCTAGGCCTAATTTAGAAAATAATATGCACAAGGTAAAATGACATTTGGAGGGATTTTCAGGCATAAAAATATGGCCATAAATGGCCATGGAGTTAGCAAGGGAATGCGTATAGTCGGTTTCCGTCTCTAAAGAGAGAGAGCCGACCTTACCCCAATAAGAGGCTAACGAACGAAAGAGACTGAAAAATTCGGTCTAGGTGGAGGGGTAACCAAATAGCATTGAGACATAGGTCTACGGAATGTGCCGCTCTATTGGCTCCCATTTTCAACAAAAATATTTCTAAAAACATGTGTCTGTTTTTTCAAAATTTGGGCTTGGCTTTACTACAAGAAAATTCCCCCAAATGACCCTTGAAAATTGGTAGGGTTTAATTGCTTGAGCAGCATACCCCTGTCCAAAAGTCAGGGCGCAGACAACCTGTTTCTGAAAAACATGTCTTGTCTCTTGTCATGATATTAAAGCGAAAAATTCATTATTTTGATATTATCGCCTTTATCGGCTAAAAGATTTAACATACATGTATACTCTTAAGTCATAATCATACATGTACATGAGCCTGAAGTGATGACGAGAGGCATTGCAACCCCAAATTTGTAGCTGAATGGTAATTCTAATCTAAAAAAACAAACAGAATAAGCAAACATGGATGGTTTACTTGGGTTTTTCCAGTTGTGTACAACCATAAAGTACAACTACAAGTACAAAGTAGTTTTAAAAAAATTGCTTTTTCCTAATTGGTTCTTCTGCAATGTAAACGGGTCTATAGATGTATATTATTTGTGTATTCATTGCATACTATGTATGTAATTAATCAGGGTAATTTGTTATTAGCCTATTATGGGATGTTTTTAAGAGAGTCTGTTGTCTGGCATAAAAATGTACAAGTTTTGATACATTTATACTAACAAAAACCAGTAACAACAGATATGAAAATAAAAAATTATGCAATATAACAAAATCAAATCAAATTAAAACAAAGAAAACATAATAGGCATCAAAAATAAGAAGACTAAAAGGAAATCAAACATAAATTAAACAAAAAATGTACACAAAATACAAATTAACAATAATATATATAAAGTAATTAATTAATAAAGAACTACATGTATTTAATATAAACCAAGAGTCTGTTGACTCTCTTCAAAATGGTTCCCCCCCCCCCCTGCATAGTGTATTAAAAGTAAACCTACATGTATGTAGTGAAGTTATGTGTGTTAATACATTTATATTCTCTCTTTCATATCCTGTATAATTTTTTTCAACATGTCCCCCCCCCCCCCCTCCTATAACTTGCCTTTCTTCATTTCTTAAGATGGCAAACGGGATGAAAGGGGTGCAGAGCTGATGGATAAGGATAACTCTTCCCAAGCAGAGGTTCATCCATTTTCCCCTCTGGACTATGTCATCTTCTCATCAATGCTGATCGTCTCCACAGCAACCGGGTTGTACCATGCATTTTCTGGGGGTGGCCAAAAAACTACAGCAAAGTGCGTAATTTACTGCAGAATAACCTTTCAAATAGTTATTTACAACAATCTTACATGTAGTTCTAGGAGGATCATTTGTGTTACAATCAAATAAGGAAATTTGTGGGAAACTACTCGGCTCAAACTTTTGTTTTCTATGGTACATGTACTATCTCATGACACTTATGTGACTGTTTCTACTTGAATGCCTGTAAATGTTTAATACGATTTCAATTCCATTTGCTAATTAATATGGGCTATTTTCCTCCATACATAATTAACCACATTTACTGATAAGTTTTGAGTATACCTGATGATTGTATCAACTAGTAAACCCTAAGTAGACGTTCGATCTGACCAAATATACAGAAAGGTATTGCTTCTGATATCAATTTCTGTTCATTAATACCCTGTATCATATGGGACATCAAATGACCAAATACCTTAGACTTGCCCGTATTCTGACATTTAGACCTTCTATGTGTGCACTATATCTGTGGATGGTAAAGACATTTTAAAAGTAAATTACTACAAAGATTTTCACGTTAAAAAGAGCACATCATTTCACAAAGCAAATCAAAATCATACTCCAACGACACTGTCTGATAAGGTACCTGATGGCAGATTGCAGCATGTAGAGTATCCCTGTAGCCATCAGCCTGTTGGCAGGCATCCTATGTATCAGTCATCACCATCTCAGAGATGTTTCAAGTGATTGACTAACAGTTATTTTCACATTAAATAAATGTAATAAAGCAAAATGTTGCACATCAAATTAAACTTGAATCACACCATCTGATGATTAAGTTTCCTGATGGCGGCAGGTTGCAGCATATATCATTAATCAAAGTTGGCATTTTCCCTCTTTTGATGGGTTACTGACTCTCATGCCATGATGACAATCTCCATCTCTTCATCTTGTTAAGAGCCTCATCTTCATTTAGCCCATCTTTACTGCTTTCTTTCTTCACCATATCTGTCCATGAAATCTTTGGTCTTCACTTCCTCCTTATGCCATCCACTTCTAGATCCCATGCTCTTTTCTTAGGCTCATCATCTTTCCTTGACCCATGACCCATGACCCATGACCCATGACCCATCCATCTCAATCCACTTCAGATGTTTATATTGCCTGTAATCAATGTAATTATGTGCAATCCGTTCCACATCAAATAAACAAAATTGTCTTGCACCTCAAATCAAATAAAACTTGAATCATATAATAATAATAATTACATTTATAGGGCGTTTAATACAGGAATTTTTATCGCACAGGTGCTACTATCTAACTCAGTATAATTATTGAAAATTGAATCAAATTAACTCAAATCAAATCATGTGATTATTCAGGTTCCTGATGGCAGATCGCAGAATGTACAGCATCCCTGTAGCAATCAGTGTACTGGCGTCCTACGTGTCAGCTATCACCGTCCTGGGTATCCCGGCTGAGATCTTCATCTATGGCATCCAGTACTGGATAGTCATCTTCAGCTTCTTCATCACCATCCCCATCACTGCCTTGGTCTTCATCCCAGTCTTTCATGGTCTGGGAGTCACCAGTGCTTATGAGGTACAGTTTATACAATTGCTAACAGAGGACCAGTGTTTCATGGTCTGGGAGTGACCAGTGCTTAAGAGGTATACAGTTGCTAATGGAATACCAGTTACGTTAAACAGTCATTTGTGCACAGCTAAACCGTATAAAATCAACACCAAAATATATTACCTGGTATTCTGTAGGTTAACCAGTAAGGTCCCAAGTCAGATTTTGGTTTGGTGTGGGCCCTATTCTATGCGTGTGCTTACGGGTGAGTAGAGTATTGTACTTGCAAGTCATTTGAGAGTATTTGAACGTGCAAACCTCTTTAGAGAAGTGATATTTGAAGCTCATATTGTGGATGTAATAAAGCAACATAAAACTCCTGATGTGCAAAGCAAAACATAGTTTAGTGATTGGTTCAATTTATAAATAGCATTGAATCACGATATGTTATTGTTTCAATGTACCGGTAAATGACCATTTTCTTCATTTCTACACAAATTGGCAACTCACTCATGAGTCTGTGACGTATGGTCCTCAATTCTTCTATTTTGTTCTCCAATAAAATGCCAAAAGTGTTAAAACTTACAGAATAGAGCTCAAACCTATTATTAAAAAGTACAAAGAAAATTCTCAATGCTTTTTATTGATTAGTTTTCTCTGAAATGTAAGGAAATCAGCATTCAGTTTTATGTACTCATATGCTTGCGTGCACCCTAAAGTTGTTTATTTGTGCTTTTCATTGTTAGACTGGTGTATAGGTTCTGATCTGTCCCATTCATCACAGGTCAAATAGCTTGGACTTGTCGTACAATAAGCAGAAACATGATTATTTGAGGGTTTGCACTAAACAAAAGGGTCAAATTCTTGGGCTTCTTGGGGAAAAAAGCCACTGGTCATTGAGTGTGCAGATATACTCTATGGAGGTGGAATGGATAGTCCTCTATAAATATGTTCAAATTTATGGATGTTTGTTTCCTGGGACGTACATGTACTTGTTTTGACAAGCTCCCCGTATTCCATAAACCTATTAAAGCCCAAGTCCACTCCAAAAATAACTTACTTCCAATAGAACCAGAAAAATCTGACAAACCTATCAAAAAAAGTTTGAGCAAAATCGGATAAGTAATAAGAAAGTAATGAATTTTTAGTGACATGAAAAACTTTAAAAATCACTACACAAATAGAAAACTCACACATGATTCTGTGACGTACATGTATGGTCCTCACTATCCACTTATAATTTCCTTTATATTGATAATATAAATTTCCTATTTTCACCCTACCGTGTACTTGTAAGAATCTTATTTCTTCACACCAGCATCCAAGTTAGATTGTTAGATTGTTAGTAATATTTTTATGTGTGGATGCACCAATAAAGAGTATTTTATGTCCAGTTAAATCATGAAAAATTGAATTTTGATAAACTATTTATATAAAATCAACAATTATGAAATACAATATTCAGAAAATAGTATTGATTCTTCAAAATTCTTGAAAGTTTTTTGAAAATGTCATGCATGCAATATGGTACAAATGATATAACTTGGGGAAAGGCATGGGGAAATTAAGTTTTGGTAGATAAAAAGGGAAATTAATGGGATTAAACTACATAAAGCAATTGATAAGTTGTGAGGACATGACGTCACAAACTGATAAACATCTTGGCAAATTGTGTTGTGATTCTCATTGTTCTATAGTTTTACATACTTTTTCAAAAATTCATAACTTTCTTATTAGTTATCCGATTTTGCTCAAACTTTTTTTGATTGGTTTGTCTGATTATTATGCTTTTATAGAAAGTAAAATATGTTTTTGAGTGGACTTGTCCTTTAATGATATATGAACTGCAATACTTGGAATCCAGTCTGCATATTTTACTTGTGGCTATGTCGGGCAAGCAGTGGGCAAGCAGTGGGCAAGCTTTCAGGTTATCAAGAAAAATCTTTGTTTCAAATGTATGCTTTGAATATGTTAAACCTGTCTATTCCCAATAACATTGCATGCAATGAAACGCTACTACGCGGAGTGAATGTACAAGCGCTGGAAGATTTTACGAAAATGCTGAATTATCTTTCTTTCCAGTACCTTCATAAAAGGTTCAGCATGTCGGTCAGGATAGCCGGTGCCTTCCTCTTCATAATCCAGACTCTGTTTTACATGGCCATAGTACTCTATGCTCCAGCCCTTGCCATCAATGCAGGTAAGACCATTGACCTTTGAACCTTGACTATTGACCCAGTGGTGTACCCACATGTACAGACCTGTATAAGACCTTGTCACTAGCGATGTACTGTTACGGCAGGAGCAAACAAAAAATCAAACTTTTGAATCATCATGACTTTTCACTGGATGAAATGACCAATGTATACATTTACTTGAAGTGTCCTTTGTAATCAATCAGATCAGTAGTAAGATCCAGAGGTACCGGGTACATTCATTTTCTAAATTAATGTGCAGAAAAGAATGTTTCATTGTTTCTGAAATGTAAGTTTCCGTAGCAAATGACATTTTTCACTAATCAGTTGCTTCTTTCCAACAATCCTGATATAAGGTCATCATAAAAAGGGAATCTTAAAAAGTACAAGCATAGATTAGATTATACATGTATGTGACCATGTTGTTAAAGGCTAAAAACCTTGTTATCACATTTTGTCTTCTCATACAGTCACTAAGTTCCCTATACCAGCCACAGTACTTCTGACAGGAGCAATATGTTCCCTATATACTGCTTTGGTAAGTTACGGGAAACCTCACCCTAAATAATAAGTGTATGTAGGTATGCTAAATTATGACATTTATTCAGGACTGCCTATTGATGTACAATATTCCTTACGAAAATGTACAAGAGAAATATAAATGAAGATACGCTTGGCATGATTTAATGCCTTCAAGCATGACATGGGCGCAGCCATTTTCTTGATAATGTGACAATAAAATGATGATGCCCATGTCATGCTGAGAAACTGTACATTATGCAAAGAATATCATTAATACATCCTCTAAGACAAAGACTCACCACTCATAGGACCAGAACCTATCTGGCATTGTGTCACGTTTTCACTGCTACTCTAGTTTAAAACGAACCTTAAAATGAATGGAAGCAGGGTTGAATTACTAATAACTAGTTTACCTGATTCAAGGACTCTTAAACTATGTGATACAAATTTGGGGTTGCCAAGTTGAAAATGAAATTTGATTTAATATTTCTTTCTCTCATGTATGATCTACCCTGGGCCAATCTGGGTCCATAGGAACCAATTCTACTTAGAAAGTTATGCAGGGGTACAGGTTATTTCAAATAAGTTAGTTTATCATCACAGTGCTGTAGAGTATATCGACTTAGGAGCTGTTTTTTGTAGTGCACATTATCTACTCTTATAAGACCTGTGTATATTCAGAGTCATTTGTACCATATTTGCTAACTACCACCTGGTCAATCCCTATGCTCTATAAATAGTCAATGTTTGGTTTTGGTTTCACTCCCTAGGGAGGAATCAAAGCAGTGATTTGGACGGATGTGTTCCAGTTTACAGTCTTGTTTGGATCCCTGTTGACTATGGTCATATTGGGGGCCATTCAAGCCGGTGGGTTAGGCTACGTGTGGCAATACAATAAAGAGAAGGGCCATCTCAACTTTTTTGAGTGAGTATTCCAAGATAAAAAAAATGATTTACAAAAAAGAGGTATGAATAATCCAGGACTGACAAGGTTTAATGATATATTTTACCTGACTTCATAAAACCAGATACAGTTTACTACAGAATTATTCATACTCTTTGTAAATTTTATGTTTTTTGTGCTTTTCATAACTGAAGAATCAAATTTGGACCGGTTGAATAAGGGCCTTTGTTGAATACTTTGAATTTAAGCTTTAATATGTAACATTCTTATAGGAACTAAATATGTAACATTCTTAAAGGAAACTGATAAAATTATTCAGATGAGAAAAAAATAGTGCTCACTGCTAAATGTACAATTAAAGATAGTCCCAAAGTTCGAGTGAATATGGACCATTATTAAGTAATGATAATGATAAAAATTGGGGGAAAAAAAATCATTCTCCAAACTATATTATTACAATTTAATTACAGAATGTAAACCGTCTCAAAGCAATAAGTCGGATCTATATACGATTCCAAGCATTTAATTGTTTAAAGATTTTAAAAAGCCTGTTTGATGTCTTATTTTCATTGAAAAAAGACGGTTGGGAACATTCAAAAATGGTTGGGAGAATTTACTGTTAGAGGGTGTTGCACAGTGACACCTTCAAAGAAAACCATAAATATCTTTGTGGTTCAGAATTTTTTTTCAGGATTTTTTTTTGCTAGTTATAGAGTTAGTACAGTAGCTTCATATAAAAAATTACGTAGTCTTTTCAGTTTTCAGTTTTCATCAACCTTCAACAGTGTTACAGAGGCACTTTAAGAAACATAGATCGGGACAAATCAATTTTTCACACAACGGTGGTAAGGGTATGAATAATTTAGTTTTCAACTGTATGTATGCTAGTTTGTAAACAACCAGGGGACAAATGGCTCTAAGTCATTTCAGAGGGACCTGCTAATGGAGGATTAATGCATTATCAATGTGCAGTAGCGCATCCACTTTGTTTCGAACCTGGCACTTGTCGGTTACGAGACCACTGTTCTACCTCGTACTGAGCCATCTCGCCTTGAAAATAGTTGCTCATCTTGCCTCTGCAGTCCATTGCCTCACACATGACCTTTCTCTTTGCTCCTGTCTGTCTTCTTGCCTGTTGTAGACCATCTGCTGACCTGACACAGCGAGAGACCTTCTGGGGCCTCTTGATTGGTGGTGCATTCAATAGCCTTCCACTCTGGGCAGTTAGTCAGACTGCTGTACAACGATTCCTCACCTCAAAGACACTCAAAGATGCTAAAAGGTGAGCAACTCTTTGGCCCATATTTCATGAAAAGTTAAACCCGATGTGAGGACTAGAGTGAAATTGGACATCAATCTTACTTGCTTTTTTTTAAGTCAACTTTAGACTGAGCTCAAACCCAGCATCAGGTTAAATTTGTTATGCCACTGCTACAAAGCCAAAGAACTGATTAGATTTTTGGGTCACAAGATCAAAGGTCACAGGGCTCATTATGAATGTAAAAAAAGCTTGTGACCACATCATCAGAACTGATTGATGGATAACCATCAAACTCAAGACATGTATGTTTCTTGCTGAGCAAATGAAATGATCAGATTTTGGGGTCAAATGGTCATACATGTATATGAGAAATAGCTTGTAATATTGATATTCTGAGAACCTGTTAAAGATAAAGCCCAGTTATGGTCATGTGATTGCATTGTGAAAGAAAAGTTGCGGAATCGATAAGAAAAGGATGATCATCTAGCATATAAGTATTGGTGTGTACTGCAAGGCTCTGGAATCATCAAAATTATATGAAATTTGCCCCATATTCCGTAAAAATACAAGCATTGTACACAGAAAGATGTATATGGGACTCTGCACACATGCGCGACACGTGCGTTTATCTCTCACACACCAATAGATAAACTAATTTACTAAATATATCAATTAGTAGGCTGTTTTCCGTCAAAATTTTTATTATCATGTTATTAGTCAACACATATTCTTTCACATGATTGGTAATAAGAGCTTCCATATCATCTTTTGAAATTGGGGCGTTTCCAATACTGGTCTTTACCTTTAATGGATAAAACTCAAACTTCAATTTTAAAATTTGTTCTGTTTTAGTTTGTAAAATGGCTTCATGGCAGAGGCGTCGTTTTTGACTGCGCGCAGTCAAAGTTCCATCTAGTTTAGTTTATTATTCACCTTTGTCACTTCTATATGTACATGCTATGAACATTGATTAGAACTAAAATGTGATTACTTATAAATCTCTGTCTTTTTCAATATGTACATGTATTCTCTTAACATTGAAGAAAAGGAAAAGAACTACCGGTAACATCTTTTGAAAAGTACTCAAAAGTAAATTCTTTTGCTTCATCTCAATTAAATTTCTTGTGTCAGATCTGTGTGGTATGGATTACCTGGAAACATCATAATGATCTCAATTGTGTCTCTGTGTGGACTAGTTCTCTTTGCATATTACAACGGTAAGTTATATAGTTCCAAGCCTGGGTTTGTATTTATGTAATGCGGGTGTACTTGTATGTAGTTCATGTTACTGCATTACTTCTAATCATTTGCTATAAATATTTTTTAGATATGACGTATGTAGTGACTTTGAAAACATACCTGTACAATGAACATTTACTTATTTATTATTTATATATTTGCCTGTATGAAAAAAAGCAAAATATTAAAGGTGTCCCGGCCATAAGCTTTTACCATTCTTTTCCTGGGAACAAAATTCATTCAAATTGCTAACTATCTCTCTATTTCACTTTTGCTGTGCTGGTTAGAGCAGGGATGTCAGGTGGTTGTTCATTATGCTACATGTATATTTGGTGTTATTTTTGCACATTTAAAACCCCAATTTGTACATATTTTATAAAAGGTATGAGAAACCATACTGTCATATTTGGATTAATAGATACCAGCTGTTTGGCTAGTCCTGGATAGATTATTTGGGGATTACTAATATAGTCAAAACCTAACAATTTTCTTCCTGAAATTGGTCATGTTTGATTTGTGGATGACACTATACAGAATATTTATAACTCTTTTCAAATGCACTGCTTGCAAATGGTGTCCTCTTTAGCATTTCATTGTGTGATAAAGCATTTTCAGTATAAATCTTTAATCATTGGTTATAGGGTGTCATGGTATAGTTCATGCACTGGTCTCTCAATCCAAGGCTTAAGGGTTTGAATCCCAGTCTGGCACTAATGTCCTTTGGCAAGACGTTAATCCAGGTTTGCCAATCTCCACCCAGGTGTATTAAAATATGATCAAACTCAAATTGGCAACTCTGTGACTTATCTTTCAAGGTCCCCTCCCATTTAATTACTCTGTACTAAAAAAACTAGTATGAAACAAATCCATTCTGTCATCAATACCTAAGAAAATGAAAGTTTATGAAGTGTCCTGTACAGAGCAAATTGGAGAGGAGCTCGCACGAAACGTCGCACGAAACGTCACAGTGTTGCCAATTTGTGTTCCAGTGATGACAGATTCGTTCATAAAATTGCTGTTTTTAATCAGATATTGCTTGAACTTTCACTTTCTCCCATTTTTCTGCTTCCCCTTTGAATGCTAATTTTCGTGAATCGGTATATCAAACAAATATTTATTGCTAACCTTGGGTGCAGTGGATAAATTCCATCTTAGTGAGTGCTTTTGCAGCATCAATAAGAATCCTGCCAATGTTTAACTTCTGTCACTTGCATGAGGTGTTGAGCCTTTCCAGTGTCATCTGATGAGACCCAGAAGGGCTTCTATCATTTATGTAGAATTAATGCCCTTCTGGTTTTTTCTTTAAAGGAGTCACACCAAGAAGCAAAAGTGTTTTGAATTGGTGCAAAATTCATATCATTGCGAAGGGAAAGCCTAAATGATCAATTACAAATTTCCTCTTCAAAATATGTTTTGGGTCCGCAGAAATCAACTTTCAAAAATGTTAGTTTTGAGATCCAGATTTACTGCCTATTCGTATTTTGTCGTATTTTGTCGTAGTTCTTCGCGTGACGTCACACCCTGGAA
>BEXV01001361.1:85809-107914 GCA_003118195.1 Hemicentrotus pulcherrimus
GGGGGGGGGGGGGTGGTGTAGGGTTGCGCTTCTCTGCCCATGTAGTTCTGCCCCTGCTGTGCACATTAATGGAGCATTTCAGGAGGAAGGAAGAAAAAGAAACCAAAAACTTTGAATTATAAGTTCAAGTACTGAATCTGTACTAGAACAGTTTTCATCCTGTAAACATTTGATGTTCTTGTTTATTTGGGTCAATAATTTTTCGCCTTCATCTAGATAGAAGCATATAAGTGTCCATGCAGCATGGGTTTTCACGGTTTCTGAAATTAAGGGTATTGCCATAAAGGATGTTGATAAATGTACTGTGGAGACTTAAAGAGAAATCTACCTTGGACTTTGAATGGTTTTTATTAACAGCAGAAGAATGTATAAACTTGCAGATGAGCGGATTAGTTAAAGAGTGCAGAAAATCTGACAAAGAATAAAAAAAAGTTCTTGATTTTTATGTTGTAGTCAGTCAACAATGTAAGAGTACCTTACAAGCACCTCTCCCATTTGCTTAGCACTGAAAATCATGTAAATTTCCATTGTTATGGTATCAAATGAATATACATGGGATCTTTTTCATGATAGAGAAGGGGGTATAGAAACACATGTGCAATAGTATGAGGCAATGGTATAATTGAATATTTCCTTTGGAGAAAGAAAAAAGAAGACATTTGTTAGATTTATGGACAACAAATGAAGACATTCTCAAAATGATATACCACAGAGTTGCCAATTCCATTTTGTTTGATTACACCTTCTAAAAATCATAAATTTTGTATTGTTTATTTGATTTTCCTAAAAATCTTATTTATCTGCCTCTCACATGTACCTGCTTTTGATGAAATGTATTTATTTTGGGGTTGGATTTTGTTTTAAAGTCGAGCTGCCAATCACTCATGCACCCTTTCCATCCTTCAACCCTTCTATAGAAAATACAATAGAAAATACAAATTTCTTTCTTGCATGTTTTTCAGATTTTAGTACAGTATGTAGGTAATATCTGTGTTGAATGATGGGTTTGGGTAGGGACCCGTGTAGGAGGTAAACACCCATTCCTACATGTAGACTGAAGTACTTCACAACACATCATTTCTACTACCTTTGTTGTGTGCGGCTATGTCTACCTTTTTGTCACCCCTAGTATTGCCAATGACTTTCATGGAAAATAAAGTGGTTTCCTGCATCATATTTGAATTTCATGACATTTCTTATAGTTGTACACATTTAAATTGTATGACTATAATGGCATTTTAGGCAATTAGTCTCAATTTTTCCCCCCATAACACCAAACATTTAAGGCAAAATGTTTTTAATGGTAGTATCATGCAAGCCATATGTCTCATCACTGCTTTCTTTTTGGTGTGTATCGTTTGTTTTTCTTCTTTCGAAATCAGTGGTATTATCATTAAAGGGAAATCCTACCTTTATAGAGAACTACTCTAAGAGGAAAGCAAGAAAATCAGAGAAGTAGACTGTTAAAAGTTTGAATGAAATCAGACAAAACATGAGAAAGTTAAGCATTTTTAGCTTACCTTAGCAAAAGGTGAGCTAAACTCTTTTTTTTTCTGCTTTCATACAAATGAACTAATTACAAGGGCTGGATTGTGCTTTAATGTTTCCCTATCGCTGGTAGAAGATTATGTGAATGATTTAGATACAAGCATCATAACAAGTGTATTTCGTTTGCTGTTCAAATGTCTCATCTCTTCTATGAATTAACATCATTCTTTGGTTTGCATTTGATGTGGTGAAGATGGTAGTGATGGTCATCCAGTTCATTATACACCAAAGTATTCTACACCTGATCAGGTAAGAGCTCTCAAAGATTATTATCAATGTTATCCTAATCGTCATCGTTTACAAGTTTCAGTTAATGTTTTTGTCTTATCAGTGTCAAAAGCATTGCATTTGAATTCCATCAATATGTATGTGTAGCATTATTTTTATTGTAATTATTATGGTATCTTTTCTTATCATCAACATCAATCTTTATTATCACAATCATTATCAACATCATCTAATTATTGTCATCATAATCAATATCATTATTATTATTAATAACAACATCATCATCATCATCAGTCACATTGGCCAATACTCCTACTACTACTATTACTACTTGTATTATCATTGTTAATATTGTTTTTTAATTTGTATTATTATAATTATTACTATTGTTACCAATATTTTCATGATATTTTTACTATTATTTATTAACATTATTATAGTTATCATCATTATTATTATTATTATCATTATTGTTATTATCAAAATAACTATTACTATTAATATTATTAATATCACTATTATTACCAATATTATCAACATGATATTTTCTCTTTTTTCACCCAGATATTGATCTACTTTGTGAGCATTGAGTTTGGTCACATCCCTGGCATGCAGGGTCTTTTTGTAGCTTGCTTATTTGCTGGCACTTTGAGGTAAACAATAGGCTAGTAAACAATGAGTTAAACATTTGTGGTTTGGCAATAGTTGATTATGGGCTTGTTCACACATGATGCAGACAATTAAAGGAATAGTTGAGTTCTGTTTTCAGACTGCAGTTCCTTCAAAGTGCATTTTTATTGCTCTTATTCTTATCTATGACATTTCTAGTGCCCTTATAGGACCTAAAAGTGACCATTAATTAATTAATTAATTAAAAATTAACAATGGGCCGGCTGGTTGTGCGTCATATCACCAACACGAAAACGCCAACAAAAAAGTCAACATTGGCATTAGCTGAATTCGACGTAAAAGGCCCTATTTCGGTTTTTCAACAGCTTTTTCAAATTGTCTAATATTTGTGGTGGTACACAAGTATTAGAAACTGTTATATTTATGGATATTACAGCCGTCTCAACAGATTTTGATCAAACAAAGATGATTTTGTGATTTATATTGTATGATCAAGTTTGACACTCAGTTTTTCATTATCTCACAAAAAAAGTTATTTTTTGTAGTGCCCTCTGCAACAGAAGTCAACTATCCCTTTAAAGCGTTTAAGTGAAAATGAATGGCAAGTGGGGATGAAGAAAAAAAAAAGAGCTGCATGCAATATAGGCCTATGCCTACTCTCTGTGTCTTATTAGATGTAAGGGCCTGTGGCATCAAAGTTACCATTTAAGTGATGGTAAATTTGCCACCAATATTAACTATCATGGAAACATCACTCAACAGCCAATCAAATCAAAGTTTCCATAGGAGTTACCGTTAATAGAAAAGTTACCGTTAATGGCAAAGTTACTATCAATGATACATGTTATGCAACGGGCCCTGCTGAAGTGTGAAGTGTACTATTACACTTCTGTCATAGCCAAAACAATATCCAAATAGATTCAAGTTCAAGTTCAAGTTCAAGTTTTATTTCCACGTTTGATTTTAAAAGACAAGTACAATTCATATGCATATATACATTTACAAACGTTAAAATGAAACATCTTCAATTTAAACCATAATGTGGTGGGAAAAAAACAAAGGCCAATGGCCTATCAAGGTTATTCCCAAAGATAATACAATTTACATATAAAAAGTTTCTTAAATATACTAGATAACTAAACATACTGTGCCATATATGAACAGGCCTGTAGCAGACAAAATTTATATATTCTGATGTATATTCACTATACCATTAATGGTATTAAACATGAAATAATTTAGGAATGTGCAAATGTAAATTTTGTATTGACTTCTGAAATATCATATATCAATATATTTATTTCACTTTTCTGTCAGTATAATGGCATTATAAAGGAACATGTACATGATGCATGTAATTGTAATATGTGATTATGATAAGTACTGTTTAAGCTATTAATGTTTGTAAATTTTGCTCATTGAGATGCAATAACATGTGTTATACGCAGGCTGTGTTGACTACCATAAAACCAACAACTTACAAAAAAAATCAGTGTCTCTGTCTTCTGCAAAAATATCTGTATGCAAATATTTGTGCTTTTGCAGTAGTTTATTCCTTGTTCCTTACTCTTAGCAGACTGGATATTCTGTCAGAAAGCAATGTACATGTACACTTAACACATTTCTGATATAATTCTGTATTTTATAAGCTAACTATTGATACCTTAGTTGCCATGAGTTTGTAGCAGCATAAGCACCAGTGTACATGTACATAGGGTACATACAAGCACATGCAATATGGGTTCTCTTCATTTAAAAAAAAAGCTTTTTCTTAAAATTGAATGGTTGTGAATGATACATTTGATGGCTTTCCCATTCTCTGCAGTACTGTAGCATCTGGTCTGAATGCATTGGCCGCCGTTACCCTGGTAGACATTGTGAAGCCATGGCGACATTGGAGGACGGGCCAAGCAGAGTCTGTTGGACTGGGGACAGCTGTTGTCGATTCTGCACAAGATTTCAAAGACACAGTGCTATCAAAAGTACTCAGTATGTATTCTTCATATGTACATGTATGTACCTGCTGACTAGTGCTGTATCAGAAATGTGAAGTAACTGTTATTGTTTCATAGGGCTCATTCCTTGATGTGAAAAATGGAATAAATACATGTATGGCTGCCCCCATTACTTGACAAATTTTGGCATTTCAAAGCTGGAATGACTTTTAAAATACAAAATATCAAGTTATTTTACATTATGAACTCCAATTATGTTACGTTTATGTATAAAGTATGTACATTGTAGCCACAAAATTACTGATCGAGTATAATTTTAAAAGACTGGTTGAGATTGCGAGTTTTATATTCTGTAAGATGCAAAGGTTCATAACTTCCTAGATAAATACAAAGAAGCAAGAAATAGAGCTTTCTATGTGTACATGCAGGTGAGATATGATATAGATATATAGAAAAATAAAGGACACTAAAAAGAGTTTCAAGCTAAGTTATATGTTCCCGAACTCATAGAAATTGGTAAAATTTTCCTATAGGCTATAATGCATGTAAAGGTAATTGCTTAAAATACAGTGAAAAATATTAAAATTGTGCTATGAAAGGGATTTAAGTGAAAAGTATTGGTTAGTAGTATGACAGTGCCCTCTGAAAACACTTATAACTGTGTTTTTAATTTGTTTATGACAGCCTTTGTTTATGGAGCTGGCTCCATAGGTCTTGCATTTGTCGCCAGCAAGATGGGTTCACTGGTTCAGATGGCTAATACTGTACTAGGAGCCTTAGGAGGGCCCATCCTGGGTGTGTTCACATTAGGAATGCTGTACAAGAGATCTAACACTGGGTAAGAGTCTAGTATAAACTACTCACTTAGGCTCCTTTGCCAAACTCCTTCCCCCCCCCCTTCCTGAAAAAAGATTGTATTAAAAAAATTATATGTAAAAAATAGGAAATTTGAATCATCCCAAATGTTTCATTTTTTTCTGTTGTATCACGTGTTGCCCCCCCCCCATTACACCAGTTGTATGTAGGACAATACTTGTATATATGAATAACTCAAACAATCATTTGTAATTGTTTATGGTCATTAATTTGCTCTGAGATCTTCTTCACAGGTTGTCAACTGTTGCACTCAAAAATTACACTACTATGTAAAGGAAATATGCATCTAGTCTTCCTTTTAAAGGTAAAGACCAGTTTTGGAAATGCCCCCCTCTCAGAAAATGAAATGGAACTCTTATTACCAATAATGTGAAAGAATATGTTTTGACTAATACGTGATGATACAAATTTTGCAGGGAAACTGTCTACTAATTGATATATTTGGTAAATTATTATATCTATCTGGACCGGATAGATATTGCGCGTGTGTCACATAGTCTTATATACATCTTTCTATGTACAGTGCTTGTAACTTTACCAAGACTGGGCCAAATTTCTTATGATTTTGAGGATTCCAGAACCTTGCAGTACACACCAATGCTTGTGCTAGATGATCAACTTTTCTTATCGATTCACAATTTAATCGCATGACCAGAACTGGTCTTTACCTTTAATGTTTGTTACCTTTAATCTGTGTATTTGATGATGATGGTTGTGATAATGATGGTGATCATAATAATAATAATAATAATAATTTTACGTATAATAATAATAAAATGTGTACCAGTATAAACTATTGATGATAATGATCATGATAATATAAATAATAGTGATGATGATGATGATGATGATGATGATAAAACAGAAAGCTTATAAATAATACTTCAAACAATGATAATAATAACGATGATAATGATAGTGATGATCATGAGGATGATGATGATCATCATGATAATAAAGTTAATAACACATGTCAAATACAGATATTTATAAATTTAACAAATCAGTGCCACTTTGAGGTGCTTCCTTTTTCATATCATATAACTTCTTCTCTTGTGTTAATTTCTTGTGTTGTGAACAGGGGTGCATTGATAGGCATGTTGGTAGGAACATACATCAGTCTTTGGATTACAATAGGAGCTTTAACACATCAAGGGGAAGATAATTATATACAGCAAGATGCATTCTGGTTATATCGGGTGAGTTCAACTCAAAGATCTAATTTTATTTCTGCTGAAATTTAACTAACATTAACATTAATTAGTTTGAAAACTCAAGTACCAGTATGCCCGATTATATCTCCCTTTTTTGGCAGAATCATTGCTATGTTTATCATCATTAGAAAGTGGTTTATTCCTCTTTGAAAACTCAAGTACCAGTATGACCGATTATATCTCCCTTTTATTGGCAGAATCATTGCTATGTTTATCATCATTAGAAAGTGGTTTATTCCTCTTTGAAAACTCAAGTACCAGTATGACCGATTATATCTCCCTTTTCTTGGCAGAATCATTGCTATGTTTAGCATCATTAGAAAGTGGTTTATTCCTCTTTGAAATTATACCCCATTTGTTTTGATTTTTCAGTCATGGAATGTGCATTACATCAAAATAATGGGCAAGGTCAAAAATGAAAAGTTGTAAAATGCAATGCTCTTGTTCAGCTGGGCATTCTTCTTTCTTTGAAGAGTGTAGGAATGCTATGTTGTCAGATTCATCTTTAAAATAAATAAATAAAGTGCTGCAACTTTTTTTTGGAGATCTCCAGCTTTGAGCCCTATTGCCTGAACCTTTTCACCATTTGTTAACCTAGCATTCAGAAAGTTGATGACCAAACAGTAGCAAATCTTGCCCAACATGTCACCATAGTGCATGAGTTTCTTTTCAGATTCTTTAGAATTCGGCATTCAATGACGACTAGGTGGGAAAGATATCCCACAGTCATTTACAAATATCACATGCCCTTATGCTCTGCAAAACAATACCACCGGTGCACTTGATGATTAAATTAATGATCAAAGACAAAATTGAAATTGAGATGCCAGGATCACAAAGTTTTGGAATGAAATTAAATGAAATAAGTATGAAATTGAATGTAAAAAGTGTTGAAATGGATGGGAAAACCTATATTCAGAAGTAGTAGTAGAGTATATATGTCAGTTTAGCTTCAGTAAATGGTCGGCTCTGCTTTACCACAGTTTTTTGATAGTTGCTCAATGTCCTGCAAGCTAGCTGAATGAGCTACTAGGGCATCTTGGTGTACTTTGCACCTACTGTTGAACATCGTAAAGTCTTTTTCTTTTAAAACATTGAAAAGTTTTTCTCGTTGAACCTCCAAAGAACATTCTCTTCTGGAACTTTTTGCAAATGCTTTACATACACAAAGTAAATAAAGTTCATGTTTCTTTAAACTGGTATTATCTGCCTTTTTTTTTAGAATTTTAGAAAAGATGCTTGATTCAACCAATGAGACAGAGTAATTTTCCTTTTCTTTAATTCAGGTTGCAGCACTAATTGAATTCTTAATCCAAATCCTAGACCCAACACCTTAACCCCAACTGTAACCCTAAACCTAATCTAAAACTGCTGTTTGCGACAATAACCCTAATCCTATAGTTTTCATGAAATAAAGCCTGGAACATTATGGCACAGGAGCACATGTCAGAGCACATTATTATATGACTCTATAGTTTCCCAAGCATTTCACATGGCTCTGTTCTTTACCCTTTCTCCTATACAGGTGTCTTTCTTATGGTATAGTATGTTTTCAACGATGAGTACCTTGATCATCGGTATCATTGTGAGTGAAATCATCCGGCTAGCCATCGTGGATGAGAGATATAAAAGAGTGGATCCCTTGCTCCTAGCAACATTTCTAAGGTGAGGCTCAGCTCACTTTAAAGGGATCCGGTATTTTGTCTCAGATTCTCAAACAAATTATTGGATTTAGCTCATGCTGCAATGATAATTATAAACCTTTAGGTCAGTCAGGAACCCCATGACTTTTATAAGCCGATCCCCTGTCTGATTATCAAGATATTTATGATTGGAAATCAATAAATCTAATTTTGCGTTTTCCTTCAGTTTTCATAACACTACAGTCTATTGGGGGAAAACGAGTATGGTAAAACCGGTCACTTAAAGATTTTTACCTTTTTGAGGCACTTCTTGATCATTTTGAAACACAAATTTTGTAGTGCTTCAATATTACACCATATCACAGACACTGATACTACGTAGGGCTGTGCATCTCAGATTTAACATTGTTAATGATGCCTTTAAAGGGAAAGCCAACCCTGTTTTTACATGAGGTGTACTTGAAGTGGAGAAATGAGAGAAAGAGATAAGTGAAAGTTTGTGATATTTTAAAGTTGTAATCAATCAACGGCATAATGGCCACTCCATGATTTACCTCTCGAGGACCTCTCTCATTTTGTCTATACTGAAGAATTCATAAAATTTCCATTTTATTTAAAGATTTAAATAAATATTTATATATGTACCCTAAAATACAGTTACTGTTCATTTGTCTATACCCAACTCATTCATGAATAGAATAGAAAATGAATAGAGCTAATCATTCATGAACAACCCCAAAAATTGAAGATGGGAGAGATGGTCGAACAGTACATGTACATTATGGAACAATTTGCATTTGGTTGATTATCAGATGTTCCTTAAACTGACATTTTTCTTTGAATGAAATGAAACTGATATCACTTGATATGAAATTAAACAGGGCGGACTTCCTGTTTAGGATATACTACATTTATTTACAGCTCTTCATTAATTCTCAATAAATCTGTCATATAGGCTTTATAATGAGAATGAGAAAGAAAACTACTGAATGTCTTGGAATTTTACCAATATCAGGATATGAATTTTCAGACTTTCCAATTACTTTTAAAAGGAATGGTTGGCTTGATTTTATAGATGTTATACTTTCCCTGACCAATAGCTATTCTGCAATTTCTCATAGACCGAAAGGATGGCACAAGAGTATTTCTGCCACAGAGAGCCATGACCCTGGGGTGCGAATCGGTGACACTGTCATCACAAGACTCAACGATGATGGCATCTTGGTTGACGAGGAGGAGGAGCCCCTCATTGAGAGCATGGATGACCAGAATGTACACGAGATGGAGAATGTGGGTGACAACATGTGACGATTGACGTCCTGTTTTGCTTGTGTTTAAGCTGCCTTTTTGTCTAAGCCAGGGCATAGCCTTCATGTTGGTGATGCTATTTGTTAAACAAAATGTGTTTGAGCCAAACTGTGAGAATGATATGCCTCAAAGTACCATAACCCTCTTATCTCGTTGCTTTTGTTAAAACAGAAACACCTTTAAGTCACATTATGGGAATGATAAACCAAACGTCTCTGATGCATTCCACCTTCACCAGTGTTATTGGTTGAATAGAAGACAATTTCCAAGCCAGAATATTGTAAATTTAAGCAAATTCTTATCATGTAGTCTCATGATCTGAGCTACAATTTGAGCTATGGTATCTCAAATCCATTTCTTTCACTGATATTGGTTGAACAAGCGACGATTTAAAAGCCACAATATATGTCAATGATAAATCAGCATAGTTTGATAATTTTCTCTTCACCAATGTAACTTGATAGATGAAGAACGCTATTAAAGCCAGGTGTTATGACTAAGAAGCAAAGAAAACTGTTCTTCTCTATTCCTATCAACTGAATGAAGAAGCTAGGATAGGCTGGTTGTAAGCCCAAAATACCTTAGTTAACAGGTTAGCCAACAAATGCTTAATACATTCTTTGTTTTTTAAACTGAATATTAAAAAAAAATACATTAACATCTTTCAGGGTATTTGAGAGTTTTGAATGATTTGAATCAAATAAATCAAATTAAATTCAGCTGAATTGATTGAGAATCACCCCAGGCATTTTTTTTTCTTCTCAGGATGTAACATGCACATAGATTATTAACTTCATAAGAATAATTTACACACAAAGATACATATTAAAACGGCAATTTTATCTCAACTAAAAATATATGCTATGGTAAAAGAGCTGAAATATTGCTGTATTGTGAAAGTGGGTGTATATAGTCTTTAGACAAGTGATAACCTGTGGAGAATAATGGCAGAAAATTTGGAATTCTTCCTCCCATTCACCTTGACCAAATAAAAAACTGATTTATAAAAAAAAAATGAATTTGCACTCCATCTCTGATCTTTGATTACTGACAAAAAGTCTGGCCAAAAGAGATATTCATATTCATATTCATATTCATATTCATATTTATTTCATTTCCAACAGAAAGGTAAACAAAGATATAACATTTTTTTCATAAATAATTCATTTTTTCAAGAAACTATACAAATTGTTATGGAGCTCCAAGTGTTAACCTCAATTCTAAACGTTACTGTATATTTGGAGCTAAATGAATATACAAAAATCATGATAATATAACAATTATTTCATGCCTTCATTTCATGTCTGGGTTTTGTTTCGATGCATAGTCACAATTCCAAGTTGATTGAAGGCTCTAGCATGAAGGAGGAAAATGAATTCAAAAATGAATTTTTAAGAATTTGCTGAACAATGAAATAATTGATTTATTAATTAATTTCTTTTGTAAAAGAAAATTGGATACAAGTTGTCAACATAACAACTGAAGAAACTTGATTTCAAGGTGCTCAAAGTAGTATGAAGATGATTATCTGGAATAGGCCGTTTTTGTAATGTAACCAAATTCAATGCATATGTCTGAGGATAACCAAATTATTTTTGTTGCATGTTTTGTTCTATCAGAAAACAGATCAATGTAAAACGTATGTACGTACATAGACATAGTACCTGCACTTTAATTAGCGGCAGGTCTTCCCGTTTCCAGTCACACAAATCCCGGATGTAATAAATGACAGAGTTGCACAGCAAGCAAAATTTAGAGAGGCAAATTGGTCACTTCAAACAAAGATTTCTTGGCTGGATGACAATGTTTGGCTTTAATATTTAATTTATTTCATTTATAAAACTCTATTCTTTATATACATGCACAATTTATCCAAATATGACGACATTTCCAACCTTTTCCATTCTCCTTTAAGAATAATTGAATTTCAATAGTCAGAATGCAGCCTGCATATATTATGTGTTGTTACTGTTAGGTCAGGCATTCATGTTTATCCTACGTAGCAACAAATACTGTATGCAATTTGCACTATTGACTATTGAGATACAATTATTGTAACAGTTGAGGGAAATCATTTTTGCACAGAGGTGCTGTGGTCGAGTGGATACCTCACCAGACTGTGTCGATCACAAGGTCTGCGGTTCAAGTCCCGCCGCGTCACTAATGTCCTTTGGCAAGACAATGATCTACATTTGCCACACTCAACCCAGGTGATGTAAATGGGTAGTTGGCACGAATTAATTCCTTGAAATGCTGGCGGGCTGAATGGCAGCTTGGCTTAAGCCGGGGTAATAATAAATGCGCCTCGGAATAGAATTTCTAGATAGACGGTGTTATAGAAATGCCTATAGAAATTATTATTATCAAGGCACTTCACAAAGATGTATGCATTAGATTGGGTTACATTATGAAAACAGCCTTTTGTATATTATCAGTACTGGTTTTGTATCCTGTATGGTACATCACAAATATGTACATGTAGTACCAGGGTACCATGGTACTACATGTACATGTACTACATGATAGCCATAAAGATAAAATTATTAGGGATACATCTTTATGGAATCATTCCACAACATATTTTGTTATAAATTTTTGTAGGAAATTCATTTTTGTGATTCTGACTCCCTAAAGTTTACAAAGGTATCCAATCATGAATAATTAACGTATTTAATTTTTGTCATGGGCCTTATCTTATATTTCAAATTGCATTTGGACATGCTAGGTGATATTTTTTTTAAACAATCTGTACAATAATACTTGCTTGATTCCTTATCTTTTTTTTGTTTAAACATACAAGCTCTATATTGGAAGTGTATGGTGTACATGTATATTACAATCATTTGAACAGTGTGTGTCATGAAGTAATGAGCGTTCAGTTGAATATATATATGGAGCCTTGGTACAACATACAATTTTGTTGAGAACTTGACATTGGAAATAATTACGCATTACACAGAACGCTGGACAAATATTTAGTTTTTCCTTTCAAACATTTAGCCTGACTTCATAAAGAGGCATGTTCCCCGTATTCCAGAGGGCGCCCAAAATACGTACGCGCAGGCGGACGGTGCTATAGCTGCCTATTGACACCAACAGAATACGGCTGTTATGCAGATGGCATGTTCCGATAACTACACTGGGGGGAACATGCCCCTTTAAGATATAGTCAAGGGTAACATACTTATTGTTGTCCCATAATGTCATATATATGTGAGTCTCAACTATTTGTAACGGGTGAAGGATATCATTTATATTTACAAACATGTATGCATTACATTTTTGTTAACATTATGAAATAAAACTGGCCTATTCACACATGTTTGCCCAGGGATTCACAATATTCAGAATATTCATGCCTAAATTAGGCATTACATGTCTGCCCTAGTAAGCACCTTAAGTTTTGCTGAACACAACATTTTTTATTCAAAAAAATGGAAAAAAATATTTCATATTTTCTCAGTTTTTATAGACATCTTTTTCTTATCAGCTTGACATCAAGAGCATCATTTAAAGGGCAATCCAACCCTTGTATGAAAACAGAAAAATAAAATTTTAAAAAATAGCAAAAGTTTGAAATGAGTCAGACCAATAATAAGAAAGTTATGAATGTTTGAAATATGAGATCACTAAGTCCATGTGAATCTCAAATTGGCAGTTTGGTCAGAGGATTGAGACGTAGTCGCAGATAACTCTCCTCTTTGTCCTGTTGACTAGTTTTTTGCACACTTTTTAAACGACAGATTGTCTTAAAAAAGTAAAAAGCTTACAAGAATCTTGTATCATTATGTATAGCAGGTTATCAAATGCACTGTAGATGGTAACTTAGCATTCATGAGATAAACATGTAAAAAGGTCTATTTGGAAATGGCTGAATATTATTTTTTGTCATTATGAACATGATGATCTTCTTAATACTTTTAGTGATGTAAGATTTAAAGTAAAAATTGATTGTTTATTTGAATTTGAATGATTTTAGTAGAATCAGGAAAGATATCTTAATGTCTGTACTTTGATAAGATGTGAAAGACTGTTCAGTGTTGTAACATGGGACAGAGACTTCTTGAAGTCGTATGCTGGTACAGACAAATACTTAAAAAAAATATGTCAGAGTACTTTCCATATTTATTGTCTACAAAACTGCTTTAAGTTTATTACTGAAATAAAAGATGAATACATTATAAAATATTTGTACTTTGTCGTGGAACCTATTCAGCACTGATCAAAACAGTTGAGTGTTAATAAATCCAGATACTTCTACTACTCCTACTATTACTACTACTACATTATATACGACTATTGCTACTACTACTACTACTATTAATAACAATAATTATGATGGTAATAATTGTTGGTAATTAAGTGTGTTTACAGTTAACTGGAAAAATTAAGTGTACATCTATAACACAATAAATGAATGTTGGCATAAATAATACCAAAAAGCTAAATTTCACAAGTTGTAACTTATAACAATTAAAATTATAACTGTTTAGTACTTTTTCAGTTAATGCTTTATTACACTGGGTCCCACACACCTGGGTAGAGAGAAATGATATAGAGAACGTGCCAAGCTTAAATACATACTAGTGCAGTGCTAGGGCTTGAACTTTACATCTCTAGTTATACATATTTTACATTTTTTAAATCCAAATTATACCTCAATAGCATTAACTCTAGATTGTACAACTGTTTTCAATTACAATTTTTTTTTTACAATCAAGGCCATAGATCATTACAGTCCAAACATGTGGGTAGCAGGGAAGCCTAGAATGTAATCCTTGATGGCTGCTGGAAATGTGCTTCTGTAATCCAGCAATTGTTCCATGCACTGTATAGCGATTGGATCAAACGACATGGAGAACTTGTTGGCAAAGAGGTGAGGAGCGATAGCCAGATGCTGTAAGTATCCAGCTCCGAAGATGCAGATGTTCCTGATGTATCTTCCAACACACTCTGGCGTCTTGAAAGTGTTCTGCCAGTGGACAAACCTAACGGTGCTGTTCCAAGTTGATTTTGTGTAGCCTCCGGGAACCCCCGAGATTCTGTGGAGGGTCACCCAGTAGTGCTCGTCGGGACTGAAAGTATCTTCACTGTAGTTCAGCAAGGCAATGGCTGTCTGGTTGTGAATGACATAGTGAGCAAATTGCCGGTTGGCAGCATAGTAGGCATTGCCGAAGAAGAACTTGAATTCCTGTGGAGGAGGCGGCTTGTTGACATCCTTCATTTTTATCATCATATTGTTGCGGAATTCATGGTGCACACGTGTCCGATGATCAAACCAGTCTGGTGCTATGATACCAGGAATGTCATTGTGTCCCTGGAAAGCCTTCAACTGGTGGATGATCTCCAGATTGGTTTTAAGCGGGAAGTCCTGGGCACAGAGGTTCAAGACGTAGTTCCAGGGCTCTGGCCGCAATAGGAGATCTGACATGCAGTTGACATCTGCTTGAAGACGACTAGAATGTGCATAGTTCACTCTGACAGGCTTGGAGGCTATGAAAACATTTGGCAAGCATTCGGCCAGCGATCGAACAGCAACCTGAAATAATGCAGGTGATTTGGCGTCTGGGTGGATGCAGTATACATTCTGTGGTTGGTACACTGCACGGAGCAATCGCTCAAGTTGTGACAACTCCGAGTGCGTAACTATGATGTACCCGATTGGAAACTCTGCCTCCTCCTTTGACCTTGGCAATGTCGGATACCTTCGAACACTACGATATCGCTCACAGTCACTGGTCCAGTTCTTGACGTCATTATCAATGGGTATCTTTCTACGATGTTCTTTCAAGACTTTGGTGGCCATATTAATGGACTGACGTTCTCCTCGTAGAATTGCTGCGCAGTTAATGGAAGAATAGTGCTTGTGATAGGGAGAAACAAAGGATGAATCCCATTTCCCCTCATCAAAGAGTTTCTTTGCTGCAACCGATGGGTCCGAAATGTTTGGTCCATTCCAACTCCCTGGTTTCTCTAAACCCACCACGTCAGTTCTCATGGAAGCAAACATAGCAGTTTTGTCTGGATTGCGTAAAATAGATTCGTTATTTTCACCTGAACTTGTGTCTGCTGGATCTGGTTCTGAGTGGGCAGCTGTGTAGTGTATCCATCTCTGATACACTTGATACTGGATGATAAAGAGCAGAACAATTGTAAGGCCTATCCAGAAAATAGATGTCAATGGTGACCTCAAGGATAGTCGACTGCTGATGCGCCTCACCTTACTCGCAAGAAACATTTTTTGTATGGGTAAATCCGTTCACACAGTTGAATTTACCTTGCTTTCTCCATCGCTTGCCGTATGTTCTTCTTTACTGAAGTTTGCAGCCTCTATGAAAATAGATCAGAATAAAACTTTTCAATTTTTAATCCAAATTGGCGTCTTTCTAAATTTATTGAATTGCCGCATGATACTCTACAAGCCGGGGTCACATTCACCCTGCCTTTCAACTGAAAATACATGAAAATAAGGCCCGAATACAAATTCTCAATTACCCGCACAAATTGCTGAAAATGCTGAAAATGCTGAACACGTCAGGATTTATCTTAATTGCTTGGGGTTTATCCAATTCCCATGGAATTTGCCCCAGAACACTTTTCCAATGAACTGGGGTCACTAACCGGTGAAGATAATGTGGAATACATCGAAATGGGCCCAATTTCAATTTTGATTTCACGCCAAATTGCTGAACTTACTCTTTTAACTTATTTCCAATTTTCATGAAACTTGTCCCAAAGCACATTTTTGGGCAATCTAAAGTCACATTTACCCTGTCCTCACTAAAATCTGTCTGTTTGCCATAAAGCATAGGTGATAATAGGTGACCGCTGTGCCGTTACCATGGTAACAAATCAATATTTGAATGTTACGATATACTATAATTGATAACCCTTTGTATTGCCTATTGGATTGAGTGGAAATTCTTGTACACAGATGTTAAGTACCGGTAGTTATATTAGTATTCATTTTTCACGAAATTCCTTATATATATATTTTTTTTCAATGAAGTAGAATTAGAATTTTACTTAATAATATGACGCACAAGTCGAAGAGGTAAGTATATCCCATGTGTTCAGACAGTGAAATCACACACTAAGAATTTCAAAGTAATTTCAAATTTAAATTAGGTACTGAGCCCGTATAAAAGGCCGGAGTCTCGCCTGGTATCATCCTTCCAAGTGAAAAGGTCATGAAGGAAGGAGAAGGAAAACAACATTTATTTGTCCGAAAAATAATTTCTCTTGATGAAAGAACCGCATTAATTTCTAATTTTCTAATCACTTTTCCTTCTTTTTCCCCTTGCAAATGGTAATTCATTATTAACTTCCAGGCACCGTTATTAATTTGGTAATACGCGTATTTATAATGTTGATCTCTTTTGGGAAGTAATGAAATGTTTAATACAGTAGATCACTTTCTCAATAGGTCTTTATTATTTCACACTTGTAGAAAGATAAAGTTGCCCCAAGCAAAAAAAACCCACAAGATTACAATAATGAAATTAATACAAGTTGTAAATTGATCACATTGGCGGCTGTATGGCAAAACGAGCAGATTATAATGGCCGAGTGTGCTATGTTATAAAATAACATCATTTGATATAGTTCATATTCTTTAAAAAAAAAAATTGTATTGATTAGTGACATTTCATTTTGGGTTCACAGATATCAACTTCTCTTTCCGTGGCACCGGCATTTGCTTATGTACGACTGTCACTTCCATCGTCAGTTTTCAATGTATTTTTTAACTAAGGATTTCCCTATGCTACTGTTTAATCAATAATTTAGTTGCTCTTACCCTTTGAGAAGACAATGTTCACTGAAAACATTTGCTAGCCTCCGGTATTTCGTCTCCGATTTCGCTCCCTTTTAGTTAAAACACAGCTTTCAACTTAGAACCAGTTGTCCTGTAAGTCCTTAATATATGGCCGTTCTATCAATCAATGTGCTGTAGAAACACAGTTTTGGCCTACTATAGAATTAGCTGATAATAACAATAACGATCGAACATCATATCCCCAAGAGAGTGTATTGACTAGGTTATTGATTGGAGCGCTCGTGTAAGTATGAGATAACCGTCATTGTACGATGACTACGACCTCTTTGCATGCGATTGGAGAGACAACGAATGACCACAGTTCTTTTAGAATATTACAGTGTGGCCATGACCGAGTATTCCAACCAAACAAAAACAAAACAACAACAATAATGTGGATAAAACGTCTTTAATATGGAGAGAACAATTTGGGATGGAAATTGTTTTTTGATCATTGCTTACAGTTTGTGGGTGACAGATTTTTTAAAATTATGTGATTATGATTTTAATAAGATTAAACTCGTTTTAGATATTCCACCACACTATATGGAAATGTTGCAAGCCTGGCAAGAGACAAGTAATTTAAGATATTTGAAGGGTTATATCAATCCAATTATTTTTAATAATCGGAATAATATATGTATAAATGGAAAAGTATATTTGATAGATACTTGTTTGAAAGAGGGATTGTTCAACTGCATCACTTGGTTGAGAAAGGCCATGTTAAGTCTGTTAAATATTTTATGAACCTCGGTACGAAAGGTAATAATTTGCTTATGATTATTGATATTTATGATGCGATACCCAGGTAATGGAAGGATGATTCAAAATACCTCGAGGTTGATTTTATAAGCTTTAATACTTATTTCCATATTTCAGGTTAAAAAATACAATTGTTGGATGTGGGTTCAAGAACAATATATGATTATTTTATCAAAGCACTGCAGCAAATGTATGATTTGCAGGTAAGGGATGGGCAAAATGATTATGATTTTATAGATGAAGAATTAAAAGAAACATTTTGTGAGACCAAGAATTACTATACTCATTAGAAAACAACGAGAATTTCGATTTAATATAATTGCATGGAGCCATATATACTAATGAGCATCTTCATAGATTTGGTTTTGTAGGTGATAATTTATGTTCGTTTTGTAAGCAGGAAATAGAAACATACAAACATTTAATTTTATCTCGCGGGAGGGCTCAGAGGATATGGCAGGCTTTAGTACAACTTTTTGAGTTAGATGAAATTAAAGATTTAGAATGGCGAGATATAATTGTTGGGTTGGGAGGTAGTTCATATGGAATACTAATGTGAAATACTATTATTTTCATGGTGAAGTATGTTACAGTTATGTCAAGATCGGGGGGGGGGGCGAGTCCCAACTTTAGAAAAGATGAAAAAAAAAGTATAGGGATGAGAAAAAGAAATAGCAATTAGAATGGGAAAGCTAGGACCACAATTTTAAAAGTGAGAGCAGCTTATTAAAGATTAATTAAGACTTTGTTTCTCCACCGTAAGCCTGTTAACTTACTTATTTAGTATAGTTTTCTTGAGTTGAGAATGTTAGCAGACATCCACTGGGTGAGTAGTGTGTGTGGGTGGGGGATGGGTGGGTGAGTATGTGTGTGGGTGGGCAGGGGGCCGGGAGGAGCAGGCATTGTTCCAGTAAAATAACCTTCAGATTTTTTTTTTTTTAATATAAGTGAATAACATTTACAATTGACATATATAATATGTTTAGGTACTTATACGTTTACTTTGTTAGTAAGTTATATATACTGCAAATGAGCTCTTGTTTAATTATGATTATGTAAAAGCAATCAATATTGAACACGTTTATCTTATTCAATTGTATGTACGGTTTGTATTACACATTTGGAGAAATAAAACAAAATTGCTTTAAAAAAATAGAAAATAGGGGGGGGGGTTGAAGTTTTTTGACAGGGAAAAGAGGTACGTGTCAAAATAAAAGGGGCACATATCAGAGGTGAAAAGGGGGGGGGCACTTTTAAAAATTAATAGGGCACATATCAAAGTAATAGGGGCACTTCTTATGTAAAAAGGGGCGCTTGTTACAAAGTTAAAGGGGCACTTTTCCTATGGAAAAGGGGGCACTTTTTGGGTACTTGAAAAAGTGGGGGGCACTNCCCCCCCTCGGGTACGCCGCCTCTGCTTGATGACTTGAATCCATACCCGGCTACCCGCTTCACTGAACAACATTGTTTTACAAATGGCGTGTCAAAATCCGTTTGGGCAAGATTTGAGCTTAACAGTTCAAATATGATTGAAAACGTGAGTATCACAGCTAGGCGATCATGACCTGAAGAAATCATAAACTTTAAATTATTGCCATCATTAGGCCTAAAAAAAGATGTTGTATGGCCCTTTGCAACCGACCTTAAACATCTTAAAATCTACGGTCAGCTTTAAAAATAAAAATAAAACGTTTCTTTTAGAGAAAACAAATATTAAAGCATTCAAAACTGAAAATATAAGCCCAACAAGGTGGGAGAAACAAGAAAAGATTTCCGACCGACCGACCGATCCATGTTTTGGCACCTAAAGGACAATACAACATCTTTTTGGTATGCTTCATGATTAAATCAAGAACGGTCATAACAGTGAAGATATGGTGAGGGGTCTGCAATTGTTACGAATAGTGAACTTAGCCTTTTTTCTTCAGAACTGCAACTTTTTTTTTTATAGAGAACGAACCAAACAGTCCGGTGATATTTTTACAATAATCAAAATAAGGGGCACCCTACGATAATGTGGAAATGTGTGGTACAATCACTGAAAACATGTTACTTCTACTTATGAAAAAACAAGAAACTTTTGTTCTCATACATCTCCCTAATTTCTCACAACTGCCGTTTTTTGGGGGGACGCTCTTTTACATGACGTGACTACTGTCAATGTCTACAATCAATAATTTCGTTATAGCACCAAACAATGTGCCATATACAAGTAAATCTCCAATTATATTAAAAAATGTTTCTGCCTATTCAAATTTTTGTTTTCTTCACCATACACAAATTATAATGGTCACCGGAGTGTTGGCACAGTCAGTAGAGCTTCCGCCTCACAACCGGGAGGTCGTGGGTTCGAACCCCGGCCGCGTCATACCAAAAGACGTTAAACGATGGGAGTTGTTGCTACCTTGTTTGGCGTTCAACGATAAGGGATAGAGCAACGTCGATCAGGCGCTGCTCAGTGGCTGCTGGGCTCACGATCAATTGGGCAAACAAAAATTCCGTTTCGGTTTAAAAAAATTTGAAGTGGACTATTAGGCTATTATTATTATTATTATTATTAATTATCTGCATATAACTCTTGACATTAAAAAATTATTTCAGTAAAATGCAAATGGCAGAGTCAACCAGACTATTTTTTGAATAAAATGTATGCACTGCTTAAATCACATTTTGAAAGNGAAGAAACAAAGAATAACATAAGAGAAGGTGATTGAAGGAAGAAACTAAGAATTACATAAGGAAAGACAGAAAGAGAAAGAGAAGAAAAAAAAGTAAGAGGACGTAGGAAGAAAAAGGGAAAAGGAGCCGAGAACGGTACAACGAATCGTCTTCTTTCTGTAATAATTTAATGAAACGTCAAAGCTTCTGCGATTCGAGAACGGAACAACGAATCGTCTTTTCTCTCTAATAATTTAATGAAACGTCAAAGCTTCCGCGTTTCGAAAGAGGGAGACTGGATACAAATGAGTTTTAAGATCGGGAAAGGTACAACGAATCGTCTTCTTTGTCTAATAATTTAATGAAACGTCAAAGCTTCCGCGTTTCGAAATAGGGAGACTCAATACAAATAAGTATTAAGATCGAGAAAGGTACAACGAATCGCCTTCTTCCAAAGCTTCCGCGCTTTGCGCAAGAGGGGCCCCCATAAATTGAAATCCTGGCTACGCGCTTGGAAACATCTTTCATACCAGTAGTTTATTTTCCCCTCATTCATATAATAGTGCCGTATTTCCACGGCATCTGTCTCAAGGCAATGATGAAATTACTATTTACCGACATTATTTGTTCAAACTGTTACAAAAATTGTTCTTCAAACAATTATATTTAACCTTTAAAAAAAAAAGAGATCACAAAAACATTGCGTGAGTCTATACAATAGAATTCACGTTCCATGACATTAGAGAAAACGTGCACAGCGAAAAGGTTCCTTTTATTCATCTCCTTTTTATGTTTAACCGTCTATTTTCTTTCACTCCGCATCATTTTTTTTTATCGGAGCTGAATAGCTCTGCAAACATTGACAGTTTTCAAACGCTAATTGTTCGGCTATAGAGAGGCTCGCACGCGATGCTTTGACCCTCATACAACAGTCACACTAATGAGACTGATAACAGACCGATAAGAGACCGATACATCACTGACATTAACTCACATGACCAAGAATCAGTCTGGTTTGAGTCTGTTTGGTCAGATCATGTTATTAGTGTGACTGGAGTATTACAGTTCTGACGTCTGCCAACTGCACAATATAAGAGAGAAAGCGTTAAAAAGCATCCTTCTCACGCAATGCAAATGATCCTGCGTGTTTTTATATGGCTTCATATTAGTTGTCGGTGGCGCAAATACTGGTAGGGGCCCGTGTCACCCCTCCTAAAACTAAAAAGAGAGGAATTATAGAAAGAACAGTTCAGTTTAGTTTCGTTTATTTTTGCACGGCACCAACACCAACCAAAGGCTGTTCTTTTGTAGGTCCGTGCGCAATATAAACAATTACATGTACAATTATAATATAACACATATCATAACATACAAATATAAAAGACAAACAAACAAACAAGAACATAGGTATACAATGAAAAATTGAAATGTACAAACCAAGATACTACTACCCCCCCCCCCTCCCGC
>BEXV01001362.1:20051-34052 GCA_003118195.1 Hemicentrotus pulcherrimus
AACTTGAATTTTAAAAATTGCTCTATGGCGGAGGCATCATTTTCGACTGCGCGCAGTCAAAATTCCATCTAGTTTTGTACAGATTTACCACGTATCTCAAGTTACTCTGCCGCTGCATGTGCGAGTTCTTATTTTCGAAGGCATGTACCATGCTAACAATTCCTAATTCTTTTCAAATATTGGCAGGTAAGGTACATTGTATGTATCTTGCAGAGCTAATTAACTGGTTGGATTTTGGGGGTCATGAGGTCAAAGATCAAAGGGTCATACATGTATATGAAAAATAGCTTGTAATTCAATATTCTGAGATCCTGTTAGTGGATCAAAATTTCAATTTCAAGAATTGCTTCTGTTTTGGTTTGTAAAATCACTCTTTGGCGGAGGCATCATTTTCGACAAGTTAATCTTTGGGAGAAAGTCAGCATATGGCAAATACAAGAAGAGTATTTGATAATTGAAAATTTCGATTTCAGACTGGTAAAATTCCTGCAGTCAAATGCAGAATTCATGTTTGTTTTCAATTGCAGGAAAGCAGTTCAGGGCAGTGGTCATAAGTACAGTCCATACCAGAGAAACTGTAAACAAGGCTTACATCGCTGCTATTCCACAAGCATCCGGAAATCAACAAGAGAATGAGTTCTACTATGCTTTCTTGTCTGACGAGCACCTTCTCAACACAGCTTTCACCCGTGCTAAGTCACTGATCTTTGTCGTTGGGGATCCAGTGGCACTCTGCTCCATCGGAGCCTGTAAAATGACCTGGGTGCGGTACATGCATGAGTGTCACAAGAACAATAGCATAATGCCACCAGAGATTACTGTTGATATGATTCAGCAGGAGATAGCGGCTGCAAAGCAAAGGCTTAATCCCACCGCTGCCACCTTTCAACTGCGCAAGGGAGCATCTTCCGCAAGAGCAGCCAAAGCAGCTGCTACTGCCGATTATGTAGGGGCATCTCGACGGACAGTAGAGAATACCATATGGGGCAAGTCTGCATGCAAGACTCACTCTCACATGTCGCCAGGAGCAACCCCAGGATATCAGAGACTGAACAGTGATGAATTCCCAGAACTACCTGAGGTGAATCATACACAAAGCCACATTCAAAGCACCTTGTATGAATCAGAAGAGGAGGATGAGTTTGAGGACATTGTGACAAACATCCAAGATGATGACCTCCTGGAAGAGCTCCGTCTACAAGTGAAAGTAGACTATCAAGAGGAAATCAATAACAGAGGTGAACCTAGCGAGAGTCGAGAATCTGGTGAGGGTACAGAATCTGAACCAGAAACATCACCAGAGCCAGAAGCGAAGCCTCCACCTCAGATACTGCAGCGAGGTGAACCAGTTTCAGCACACCAGGCAAGACATGCCCCTCAAATGGCAGAGGCCAGTCAACCCAAAAGACAGAGAGAATCAGTGAAGGAACCTCCTCGGACACTACCTACTAAGCAGCCTCCAGCTCCGATGAGTGCTCAGCCATCCGAGCCAGAATTAGATATATCAACTGATAGAAATGTTCCTAGCTTCCGTATGGTGGAAAGGGATGGTCGAATTGCTCTGCTGCCGAGGCATATGCCACAGAGTGCACTAAGCCAAGCGGAAGATTATGATTCAGATGAAGATGAAGCGCATGGATCACCAGAAGAGAAGACAGCAGATGATTACCTGGAAAAGACAGTTACCGAACCCGAAAAATTCAAGGTCTGCACCTTCAGATATGATATGAGGGGCGCAACACATGCAATCCCTCATGAACGTGAAGCAACAGAAGTCATATTCATCACCAGCAAGAAACGTAGAGGACAAGCATTGGACAATGATGAGGTTGTGATAGAAATCATTGAGATCAGGGAAAGCACAGAAGAATTGGAAGGAGTTGATGTGCTTGAGAAGGTGAAAGAAGAGAATCGAATCTATGGGAAGGTTGTTCACATTCTGAAAAGAGATTCTGATCCATATCTACGCAAACTTGTGTGTACCCTTGACCCCTTCAGCAACAACGTGATGGTGCCTGTGGACCGTACATTCCCAAAGCTCTTGATCACAAAGACAGAAGACAAATCTGAAGAGTCAAGAGACAAGAATGTGACAAAAATCACAATCCACACCATCTCTCGTGTAGTTGCTAAGACGCAGGGTCGCTTTAGGCGGGATAGAGATGTGTATATCACGAACAAGGAACGGCCTCATAAGCTTTTTGTTGTTCGTTTCTGGAAGTGGTTCCCCAAGACTCCCTACCCACTTGGAGTAGTCATTGAAGAACTGGATCCAGGCACCGACCCTAGGCAAGGACTGCACATCCTCAAGCTGATTCACAATGTGAAAGATAAGTTCAAGGACTCTGTTAATGCTTACCTCAGAGAGAACTTTCCTGCGGGGTGGACCATTCCTAAAGCTGACCTGGAAAAAAGAGTAGATCTCAGAAACACAAAGATCTTCACCATTGACCCTCCCGATTCAGACGATCTGGATGATGCAGTCAGCGTGGAAACCATAAACAAAGATCGCTTTAGGGTGGGAATTCACATAGCTGATGCATCCTTCTTTGTTCCCAAAGGGAGTGACCTTGATGAAGAAGCAAGGATTCGTTCAACATCTTTCTATCCGTCCTTCCATGAGAAACCCATTCACATGCTCCCCAAGAAGCTTAGCACTGACCTCTGCAGTCTCCATCCTAATAAGGACAGGTTGGCTTTGTCCTTGTTAGTAGTGCTCAACTCTGACGGAATACTTGCTGAAGCACCAAACATACACCGTACAATCATTCGTTCCTGCCATAAGCTCTCCTATCATCAGGCAGAAGAGATCATCCATGGAGAATGTCCCGATGGTTTAGAGGATGTTGCTGAACCCATCCTCTGCCTCCACAATCTGGCAATCAAGAAACGAGCTCTTCGTCTAGGAGCTAAGAAAATTGTCTATAATGCGGAGGATGATAATGAAGAGGTGCAGGATCCACATGCTCATTGCTTGATTGAAGAGATGATGGTTCTTGCCAATGAAATTGTTGCAGAACATCTTCTGTTGAACTATGCAGATAGTACTCCCCTCAGGAGGCAACTAGCACCACCTCTAAACAAAGTTCAGGAATGGAGGAAGACACACAAGGATGGTGTCCGCAATAGCATTTTGCTGACTGCTACGGTGAATCGGGATCAGACAGAAGATATCGACCAGGATGATGAGGACGACCCAGTGCTTCCTTTGACTAAACCAGTCTGGGACGAAATTGTTCAGGCCTCCAGTCAAAACACTCGGAAGGCATTGGATAAGGTCATCAATATGGTATGCATGGATCCAAACCATCCTCTTCAAGCTGTAGCCTTGTCTCAGTTTCATCAGATTATGGAGCAGTCAGAGTATGTGAACTCAGGAGACCAGCCAGGACCTGAACAAAAGGCACACTTCTCATTGAAGCTCAAAGCATATGTCCATTTCACATCCCCAATCCGCAGGTTCATCGATCTTGTGGTACACCGGATGCTGATTGCAAGCTTGGAAGGTCTACCATGTCCCTATGAAGCAAGAGAGCTGGCCAACATAACCCACAATTGTTCTAGCCGAGCTGTGCATTCCCAGCGCTTCTCAAAGGAAAGCAAGTCTCTCGAGCTGGCTCTAAAGTTGAAGGAAGCTCCTCTGCAGCTGCTGACATTTGTGGAGAGTTTCTCAGATTCTGGTTTGAAGCTTCTCTTTCCACATAGGCCATACATTCTCCCGACACATTGCAAGCTGGGTTTCAATATACTCAAGCCCTCAAAGCGACCAGAGACTACTGCTGCTTCTGAATCTGTTGACCTAGCATGGAAGTCGAGAATCTATGATGTAAACCAAGAAGGACGACAGAGGAATGGACACAGGAAAAATGCCATAGAACTGGACAATGGACGCCACATTGTGAATATCCCTGAGGACAACTGGGAAGAAATCTGCAACAGTGTGAAAACTGGAAATTACCAGTCCATCAAGAGAGCCATTGAGTCAGCCATTAATTCTGGAGGGCAGGAGCTTTGTCAGCACATGGATCCAATGAGGCGGTTTAACAAGCAGTCCTCAATCGAGGTTACGTGTGAGTATGTGGACGAGACAGGAAAGCAGCAGTTTTTTATCAATTTCTGCCGCTCCTTCAAGAAAGGTGATGTCAACCAGGTCCAGTTGCATGCTCGTCTCTTCAGAGGTATCCTGACTCCCTATATCCAGCTCTTCAACATGACACCACACCTGGATGTGTGTGCAGAGCACCGTGCGCGACCAGTGCTTTGCTTTACAGACGTCGCCACCAAGATTCCAGGGAAGGAGAAGTCCATTGCTGCTTACCAGAAATCCTGGCTACCCATCCTGTCAATGATCAGTGCTCACAGTGCTGTCAACTCTGATGACACCATCACCATCCACAACGTAGTGATCACCTGGCAGAAATTAAAAGGCAACAAGTACCAGGGTTACTTCAATCTTCCCCTTCCCTTCCTTGAACAACGCTTCATTAAAATGAACTGGCGGGTAAGAAACAAGGACAAGAATAAGGAAGACGATGAGGACTACGAGCTAGACTTCATCTGCATCCGATACAGGAATCTCCCTGTCCATACCAAAAAGCTGCTCAAGATGCGTGACTTGGACAGTAGTTCCAAGCAAAAAGAGACGATTGGACCTTACAATCGCCTGGCCTGGACTAAGCACACCTATGTAGCCCATGGGTACACCACAGACGCCCAGACTGACAAGAAGACCCAGCTGACAACCATCACCTTCCAGCTCCACCCCTCCTCCCTACCATTTCCAGAGGATACACTGCTCTACCAACAAGGAAAAGAGATCTCCTGCACCATAGAAATCATCCCAAAGACAATTCCAGACTTGTAAGGACAATTCTTTACTTTCATAGATCAACAACAACAAATGAGCAAAGAAGAAGGGCTTCCTCTTAAAAAATATTTTTTTTTAATTATTAAATTGTTGAACAAATTCGTTTGGCTCTTGGATTTGAAGGCAATTTGAATATCATTGAATTGAGAAAAGGGACAATTTTTTTAGTGCACATATTTCCATTGCCGTTATGGGTAGAAAAATACTTGTTGAACTTGGCTGATATGAAATACATGTATAGGTCTAATAGGTTTATACAGGTGTAAGTCTCTCGGAAGTATTTCTGGATGAAAGACTTTGACAAAGTTCTCCAAGTTGCAAATGTTGTAGCTTCAAGATATTGCGCCTCATAGAACTTTATATGTACTTTGGGAGCTTAAAGCTAGTAATAAACATTGTACTTGATGTAGTTTGTTAACTAGTATCTTAAAAGAGTCTTGGGAATGAAAATCCGCACCTTAGAATAAGCGATTATATGAGTTGCCATTTTGACCTAATTGTATGATGATTTCATTGTGGTATAATATGCATTTTCCTTTAACTCTAACCCCAGTCATCAAAAATTCAGTATTCACTGGTTTGATTTCATTCTGTTCTTCTAGTAGTTTGTATCCAAAGATGAACGTTATGTTTTGTTTTGACACCTGTAGGCGTGTAGAATATGCTGTGAGGAAGCTTCAAGACACAACCCCTCTTATCCGCAATATCTGTCTCCGCAAACCATGCAAAGCTGATGATGGAGTCTTCAATTCAAGTAAGTCTTTCTTCTTAGAATTAAGCACTGAAATCAATTGTTGTACTCTTTGGAAAAAACACACACAAAAGAAAGGTAAGTAATTTGATGATCGATGATTGTTTCAATACCTGACTGCTAAGAAAGCATGTATATGCCTGTAAGTAAACAACCAGTCTTAAAGTCGGTCCTTTTCAAGGGACTTGGTGACAAGGATTAATGCCTGATAAAGCTGGGACCTCACGTTTACATGACCTTTGCATTTCCACTGAGCTCTCGCGCCACTACAGTCAAAGTTAATGTGCTTCCTCCTGCAAGGGAGGCAACCATAGTTTTTTTTTCACACCAGTGCTACAAATACTTTACTGATTGATATTTTATCATGATTTTACTAATGCAGATGGTGCTTGAGACATTTTGCATTTTTGTTTGAGCTGTCCATCTGTATATTTAGTGTTATTTTGTTTGTGGTTGTGTGTATACATACATGTAGTTATTGTATATAGGTAAAACAAATATCAGCTTACCAGCCCTTTATCAGGGGTCTTGTTCCTTTAAAAGAATGACATGGTGTAACCCTGTAGGCCTACTGTACACTTTACCTACAATTGAGTTTCTTACCATGTAAAGTGTTGCTGATGCTTCATCCATACAAGTACCTGTAATTAGAATTTACATGTAAAATCCCAGGTTGAAGCTCTAGAATATACCTTTATCGGATATGAAAAATGAAATAGATGAATTGTATATAACGGAAAGCGTATGATAATCCATAGATTACAATGACAATTATATGCTACTTTTGTGTAGTCTGTCAGAGGAAGATTAACAGCTTGCTGAAAACTCAAAATCTAAAGCATTGAAAAGCAGAAGTTGTCAAACTGAAAATTAGCTATCGACTTGATGACATCATAAATGAATCGAGTACTCAGATTCACCATAAACTTGCAATAATGAAGCACAACTCATTGCCTCAGCTATATGGTGAGCCAAATTGGTCCCATGTATATCATGGCCTCAACTGCGGCAAATTTGACCCCTGTTGACCTGTAATTTGGAGGGATGCAGAAAGTGAGGTTTTACATTGCTTTTGTGTAATACTGAAAGAGGAAATATTTAGTATTTTCCTTTATATTTGTATTCTAAGTTCGTTCAGCTTTCCATTGATATAAAGTTTTATTTTCATTGAAAAGGGTCTCTATTTGGCGAGAGGACATGAGGAACCTTCTGTAGAGCAGAAATATATTTTATTGAATTTATCTGGGTTGTCGCAGCTGAATTCCAAACTCTCTTGAAATAATACCCGTTACTAACTAATATTCAGACCCTGTTAGATACAGTTTCATTTTGGTTTTCTTCCTTAGGCATATCGCTGGCTTTAATAATGGGTGATTGTAGCCTGCCCTTACCATATTTCATTTCTTCCTATTTCCAAAGATGAGATCACCAGGATCGCGCTGAAGGAAGGTGGGAAGGTGAAAGACCTCCATTTACAGGAGACTGAACTGCAACCCCTCAATAAAACCCAGTCAGAAGCAGTCAGAATGGCCCTCAAGAACACCTTCTCTCTCATCCAAGGTCCACCAGGTTAGTTGTTATTATTAAAGTACTGTGAAACCTGCTTAAACAACCACCTGTCTATAAAGACTATTTTTCTTGTCTCTCTTGAGTGGTCTTTATACACAGGTTTCACTGTATTTGGTCTCAACTCTGCTTAATTATTAGAGGGCAATCAAACTGAATCTAAATTAAATGATTCGCTTAGAAATTGTTTCTTGTTTTTTTCTTTTTATACTAACAAGTATGCGTAAGTATACAAATAATACACAGGTGTGAGTGCGTTATGATAATGCAGCGCATAAGGGTATTCACTATGGTGCAATAAAATTCATGAGGTGTAGCCGAGTGTATTTTGTGCCATTGTAAATATCTGAATCACGCTGCATCGACATAATGTCACGAACGAAAACCTGTGTATTATTTTTTTTATAAAATAGGTCGCTGATCTTACTTAACAAGGCCATATCTCCCAGCAGCCTTCATCCATGGTGGTTGTCACCAAAATGCCCTCAATGCAGACAATCAAAGCAGCTAGCAGTGGCCTGCAGCCACAGGCTTTTTTTTCTTTTTGCTCTTAGTATTAATATCAACTGCATTCCAATTCGGCATATTATACTTGGTTCACAATTAGGGAATGTGACCTATTAAACTGTTGTACTTAGGGACTGAGAGGGTCTAAGAGAAGGTTCATGTGATTTGGTTCCTCTTACTAGGGGCATTCATGTTTAGTAGGGGCCTCAATTATTCATACCTCTTTGTACATACATGTTCAAAGTAAGATAATTTATATTGAAATTGCCACAAGCTGTGGTATATATTGAGCTGTTTTTGCATTGAGTTATAGTGTGTAGAGGCTTAAGTATTCCTGGGGGGTGTTTAATATGGACTTAAATATGGAAAAACAAATGGGATGCTCAATCGTTTTAACTGCATCAACTAAAGTGCACATATAGCTCTGTTTAGTCCCATTTGAGAATGCCTCCTCTCAGCAGAGTCCAGCATCCTAACATGTACATTAGCCTATGGACTTTTACCCCAAAAATCGTTACAAAATCATTTTTTGTTTAAACGAAAAGCACATCCACCCGACGTACGTTATGACTAGCTCTTTCATTGGAACCCCCATTTCTCATTGACTTGTGAAAGTTCACCCACTGTAATTTCATCAAAATAGGTCGCAAGCTCGCCATTGCCTATATAACACATGTACAACAAGTCAAACTTTGGACTCAATTTACCACGCGATTGTAAGGTCAAACACACAAAGGCTAAGAAGCATGAATTATTATAGATCAGTTCTGATTTGTTTATCATGTCCATTTCATCCAACCCCCCTGCCGTAATTTGTCCATTAAGTATAGGCAAGCATGTTGCCAAGGTAAGCAAAAACATGAATATTCATGAACACCATGGACTATTCGATTATTAACGGAGGGGTGCAATTGTGCACCACATCAAACTCCCCTACTTTCAGTCAAGTATTTCATTGTATTATGTAATTTGGTAGGTTTATTTTACTAACTGTTTAATTATCAGATATCAATGATAGTTTAAATATATGGAAAAAATTCTTGTATTTCATATTTAGCAAAGCAATCTCACATACAAAATCACTATCAAGTGTCGTCTGATCCGGCGATTGCCGTCTGCTATATACGTGTAGTAGCCTACATTTGTACTGACAAAAATGAGACAACCGGAGCAATATGACTGTGCAGATTTAGATTAACATTCTTATCTTAACAAACATTTTTTTAATGCAAAGTATATTTTTTTCCATCATTTAATTGAGGTTATTGGATACATAGTCACACTTTGTTAAAACATCAGGAAAAACTTTGGGCATCCTATCTGGCACTTCATATTCAAGTCGTTCGTAAAGTCATGCGTAACTTTACGAACAGCTTTATTTTTTAATTTTATTTATTTATTTTTTGTTGTTGAAATGAATCAGATCAATGATTTTTTTTATCTTGATAAGTTTTATTGGTCAAATAAAACAAAAAAATGTAACAAAAAAATGTAACAAAAACAAATAAATATATCCCCTGAAACGTTTTGGACATAATATATAACATTATCATTATGCAACACGGAAATACTTGTTGATGTTTTGCCACTTTGCCATATGCTTCTCAAATTTGTTTTCCTTTTTTGCAACAGCTTCTTCAGTGGATTTATAAGACAAAATATAGTTATTAAATTGTTTCAAATTAGGTATACTCTCTTGATTTTTACAATGTAGAATGAACTGTTTACCAAGTAAAATAAGAAAATTAAAAGCTGAGGTGGCTTGACTTTTTGGTTCGGTTATTCCAAATGAAATGATTTTGCCTGTAAGAAAATAATCGGGATTAAAATCAGTGACTCTTCTGCATGGCGCATTTCAAAAGGCTGCAATCTTAGGAAATGTAAAAAATAAATGGTCCATTGTAAAAAATAAATGGTCCATTTTAATCAATTGTTTAATTAGCCAAGTTTACCTAATTACATATTCATGCATCAATTACTGATAAACTAATCATAGTTATCACATTTCCACCACTTATTCAAGAGATAAAACATTCATCAATCAGCACAAACAAAATTCAACTCAATCAGTCAAATCGTTTACAAATTATCCTTCACAAAGTAAAGGCATTTTCCTGAAAATCATGAATTGAGAAAAACAAAGAAATACAAAAGGCATATTTCACGCATTCAAATACACACAGAGATGAAGATTGAGGCAATGCAATACCTACATGCAATTCAGAGAAATTGAGCCTACATATACTAGCCCTACAGAGGGCAGTATGCCACAAATGGAAAGCTTAATTAGCCCTTGCTCTTTCCTTTGATACCAAAACCATGCAAATATTCTGAAAAATATACCATATGATATTTTAAAGAAAGTTTGTCAAATGTGAATTCGAAAGTTCGTACAAGGTCATTAAAGACAATAGAATAGTTAACTTTAATGTTAAATTTAAAGCCTTTTCAATTTGATTTTCAGTCCCAATTTTTTTTTTTTTTTTAAGACTGCTTAATGATAATGTGTAAACACCCAACAAATATTTTTGCACCATATTTACACACATTTCACAGGATAAAATCCCTTAATTATGTTTATGTATAAGCAGTCAATGTTGAAAATGTTCACTTATCTTATTTACTTGTATGTTTATATAACACTATTGGAGGAATAAAAAAAAATTATTAAAGAAATATAAAAAAGTGGGTGCGTGCGTGTGAGTGCGTGCGTGTGTGTGTATGCGTGCGTGTGTGTGTGTGTCTGACTGTCTTTGTTCAATGCACTGTTTTATTCCTCACCCAGGAACTTTGCGCAAGTGAGAACTGGCAGTCTTGTAAATGTTGTCTGATGAGGGCAAGAGTCCTTTAGGCTGAGAGAGCTAACGTGTTTAAATAAAGAAATTAAATTAAATGACAGATGCTTACTCCTCTAGCATCCTGCTGGTAAAGATCTTTATCTGCATACTTCATAAGTACATGATGAAGTCAGTAACAAGTGATAATTTCAGTAACTTCATTAACTGGATATGAATCAGTTTATTGTGAGTCCCCTGACCTATCCTGACATTAATGATAACAATTCATAGGGTTGGAATACCAAGTTATTGTTGCTAACTTTCCATTGTAGGAACCGGTAAAACAGTGACGGGTGCGTATCTGGCTTACCATTTCACCCAAGTCAACCACAAGGTACCAGCGATGGGTAAAGGTAGACCTCAGGTGCTCTACTGTGGACCTTCAAACAAGGCCGTTGATGTTATTGCTGGTAAGTCCTTCATTATATCTTCACTCATTCTATGCCATTGGTGGCTAATGCCACTTAAAAACTTTAATGATGAACCACATAATTAAAGTAAGAAAAAGTTTGCTTGTATATTTCTAGAGGAAGAAGAAGAGCAGGAAGAGGAGGAGGAAGAGGAGGAAGAAAAGGAGGAGGAGGAGGTAGTGCTAAATTTTCATTTTACTTAAATTTCTTTGTTCATAATGAAGATGTTTTTTGCTTTATTTGTACATAGATTATGAATTAAAACTTATAATTTAACTGTTGTAAGTTCATTTCTGGGAAATGTGCTAATATTTTTGTTGCAGGGTAGGGATTGATCTCTACCTATTATACAGTATGAGTTCTTTCATTTTGCTGAGTCTAGAGTGCAAACTTGTCCTTATTCCCAAGGAGTATGTGAAAGGCTAATTGGCTAGTACAAGCTGTAGGGTCTGTCGGCCATCGAAAGATCAATTGTTTGATAGACTGATGCAGCCTAACAAAAGTGATGCAAAATTTGGTTTACTCTTGTGTTTTTATTGAAGGTTTTGTTGCCTGTTCCCAACTCCACTTGTTTCCACCTCATGAACAGGTCTGCTTACTGTGAATTATGTAATCACATAGTATGCAAGTGAGCTGTGACATTTTACTTCTGCTTTGTTTGCCGACGCAGTGTACTTTGGCAAATATGATGATGCTCCCCTGTAGAGTTCTGCATTATGCACTTCAATATTGTGTTTTACAGGTTACTTGAAGAAATTGGATATCTCCATTGTACGAGTCTACAGTGATTTTATGGTCAACAAGATTTACCCCATCCCAGGCAGGCCTAGCTCGATATCCAAGTGGGAGCGCGCCAACCAGGCTCGCATTGACGATCAGCTAGACGATGTCTCCCTTCATAAGTTGATCCGCAAGCCTGGAGCCCCGTGCGCAGAAGACATCCGAGCAATGGAGCTCAACTTTGGGCGTATCTCATCTGCCAGCGCTACAGAAGTTAAAGCATACAAAGACCTCATAAATAAGGGAAATGTGAGTCCTTAAAGAATCTGATGGATTGAAAAAGAATATTTTTTTTTAATAGCTGCTAGAGGGCATTAGCAGTTATTTATCAAGTTCAGGGGTCTTCAATTTGGTTGTGTTGTGCACAAATGATCTTGTAGCATGCATTGCATCTCTATCTATATGTCTGACTGTTAGATTTCTCCTCCTTTTTTCCTGCAACCAACATATCACTGCTTCACAACAGAACCCCTTTGGAAGAAAACACTTTAACAAAGATTCAATTCAATAATACATTTGCAGAGATGACACCCTTCATCAACAAAAAAAAAGTATGCTTGAGAGCAAAAAACAGTATTTTCTAAAAAAATCGCCCAATCGAGCAGCTTAAATAAAACCCGGAGTACCACGTACTGTGAATCTCCTTAACTAAGACGCATCTCTATTTTGGGGCAAAGAGGGAAGGGGAATTTTTTTTTTTTTTGCAGTCGTCAGCAGACCAGGTCAGTAATAAAATGCGGGGGAGGACTTTCATTTAACTGCGAGGTGCGGATGAAGGTGCCGATTTGTGCTTACAAACTTGTCACAAATAATATTAATAATGTTTTTAGAAGAATGTGTAAGATCATTGATGTAAATTAAAAACAGACAGGGTCCTAAGATAAAACCTTGTGGTACACCCTGATATTGAGATCTATTAGAAAAATTACGATGAAACTAAGATGACAGACACATTTCAGTGTTGTTCAAGTTTCTGAGTGGTGAGTCAACACACCGATTACTGAGCTGGGAAACATTGCCAGACATAGTGCCAGGTGGTGGGGCATAAATTTAAAAAAAAAAAAATTTGTTAAAAAAAAAAAAAGTAACAAAACATAAAAAAACATACTGCCGTATTCATAGCAAAAAAACAGGACAAATACGGCAAAAACGGAACAGTTAGCATCTCTGCATTTGATAAGGGATCAATCGAATGGGTTGTATATATTAATATAAAAATGGCATGATAAATATTTTGTTTATTGTTGTATTGATCCAACGGTTAGGGGCTCGATCACCAGCCTCAAAATGAAAAATATCAAAAAATAGTAACTTAAAATGGACATACTAAATCTTTTCGTCTTGCACTCATCAAAGTAAATTGCAAAAAGAACAGAAATACAAAATCAGACGATATAAACGGAAGCTAAAGGAACAAAGCGTGCAAAAACTTAACGGACTGTGCTTCACTAAGGGAAGGTACGTAAAGCCAGCCGGTTAATGACAATAAGCTGTAGCAATGCTAGCTAGAATAACGAGTCCTCACAAACTCTTTCCTTCGACATAGTGTAGGATAAGTGAGCGGAATCCTATTCTCTGCTGACAGAATGAGTTCTTATGAGTGAAAGATGAAGCTTTAGTTTGTCTGTTCTTCTTGCCATTTGCCAATTTTGTAGTAAAAATCATCTCTTTAATGAAAATTAGATTAATCAATTCATGTTGCAAAAGTTCAGTTCACATGAAGTTTTAATGTTAACATATCCATGGTTATACCTTTCCTAGGGTATGGAACTCAGAAAGCACTCCGTCGTCCTGTGCACTTGTAGCGTAGCTGTAACTATCGCAGAGTACACCAACATTATCCAGTGTATTGTGGATGAGGCTGGCATGTGTAGAGAGCCAGAGACACTCATTCCCCTCACCAGCACTCTCCCTCATCAGGTCGTCCTCATTGGAGATCACAAGCAACTCAGGTACAGATCATTCTGTCTGTTTGGGGCCTGAAAGGTGTTAACTCTGTATTAAAATATATGAGTTAAAGGCCCTTCTAGTTCCAAAATAGTGAGCCCATGTCCCAAACTATCCCAAATATCCACAGATCTTTTAAACATAGAGAACATATATTGAATAACCACCACCAAGAAAGTAATTGAGATCATATGCCATCGATAACTTTCATATCCCCCTTTAAAAAGAATATTTCCAACTGTATATTCTTAAAGGAGCTACACAAAGAAAATTTTACTAAAAACTGATAATTAGAACAAATAACATATGGATGGAAAGATTTTCTCTTGAAAAACA
>BEXV01001362.1:34995-62216 GCA_003118195.1 Hemicentrotus pulcherrimus
CTTTGTCTTAGATCCTTTAGAAATAATCCTTGATTTAGCTCATGCTGCAATGATAATTATAAACCTTTAGGTCAGTCAGGAACTCCATGACTTTTACAAGCCGATCATGACTTTTACAAGCCGATCGCCTGTCTGATTAGTTTTCACTACAGTCTATTGGGGAAACAAGTATGTTAAAACCGGTCACTCAAAGATTTTTACTTTTTTGAGGCATTTCTTAATCATTTTAAAGCGCAATTTTGTTAGGGCTTCAATTTTACATCATATCACAGACACTGGTAACACGTAGGACCGTGTATCTCAGATTAAACATTGTTAAACGATCCCTTTAACAGGAATAATCTTAACTTGGCCTTAAATGAATACAACGAAGAACAATTTTGATGTCAGGTGGAAGATGACTCCATAACATAGGTCCATTGAAGGGTATCCGTTTTTGTAAAAAAGAAGTCTTAGCTATGGGTATATGGAAACTACTTGAATTTCTTGTAGCATATGAATGAATAGAAGAGTTCAGTATAAAAAAGTTCAGTATACAACGGTCATCAAAGACAGGTGGCAAGCTGTTATGTTTGTACTAGAACATGAATTGACCAAGCTGCATAATATGTATAGAAGTAACATTTAAAATATTCATCCGTTTTAATAGGGGTGCAGTATGTGCTCGGTAAGAAGATTTGGTTATCAAGCGTATGGCTTTCTTTTGAAGATCTAAAAGTCTATTCAGAAGGATTACTGAGCAGTTGCCCCAAAGGTTACATAAAATAGGCAGAGGAAATAATTTATGGACAACATAAAGAATAATTATTGCACTTGAAATGCAATGTGGTTGTGTGTTCCAGTTTAAGCCTTCATCTACATATATTCCTAACATTTTTGTTGAACAGACTTTGGATAATTATTCATCATTTAATTGCACATGTAATTCATCAACATCAAAATTGATATTTCTACCTTTAAACACCATATGGAATTTCTACATTTAATTTGGAATTAATCGCCTTAAGCTAAAGCTACTGTACCTGTACATACTAACATGATTGTGATTTTGTAGAAAATGTGGTTATAGATTTGTCTTTTTGACCAATTATTCTCATGATGTTTGGTATGTGTCTTGTCATATAAAGAATTGGGATTGATTTGGATAGATCACAAGTCCTCCATTCAATCACTACCATACAATTAAACCTCTATCTCTTTGGTACATAGGTGTGATTGATATAAAGTAACAATTGCTTTGAATCACTCCTTAAAATTTACGTCGTTAACAAAAACTGCAGCAGTTTTGCAATGTCATATCTGAATGAGCCTTTACTGTTTCTAAAGTACCGACAAACTGGAATCTTCCCTTGAAACTTCCACTAGCTGTGCATACAAAAAATTACATCAAAAGCAATAATGTATGAAAATCTGAGGATTTTTTGATCTTCTGTTTCAGGCCAATCATCACAGAACAGAATGCACGAGATCTAGGAACGGAGGAGTCACTCCTTGAGAAATACAAACACAAAGCTCGCATGCTCACCATCCAGTATCGTATGGTAGGTCTTGGTGTTTTAAATCTTCAAAGAATGTTTTGCTCTGTATATTTGCCATTAAATTCAGGCATTTAAAAAGATCTTGCTAAGTTTAAGTGGCAAAATAACATTATAAATAATGGATAAAGTGATTTGTTAGTAGACTAGTTGATGACCTCGCTTCTGGATGAACATCCCATGGGTGCATGAGGGTTTGGATTAGATTATTGCATTGGCTACTAGATCGGGGGTTTAATTTACTCAATAAAAAGGCTTATGGGAATAAGATAATTCAAAAGCCGATGGGTTATGAACACAATAAATGCAATTGAGTATATTACTTTGAATTTATTTACACCTGTTTCCCAGCTCACTGAAAAGAGGAGCTTTAATAAATCTTTAAAATATTTTACATTCTTTCAACTTCCAGCACGAGTCGATCTGTTCCTTCCCGTCAGAGACCTTCTACAACAACGAACTGCAAACGGACTTGTCTGTCCAGCGCCGCAGCCCTGACCCCCTGAGAGCGATCTGGCCAAACAAGGGTCAAACCCCGATGGTCTTCTGTCATGTTTACGGAAAGGAGGAAACGACAACAGTTAAGTCAGACGAAGCAAGCGAGATGTCCAAGGGCAACATGGCTGAAGTCATGCATGCTGTAAGTGCCCTTCTAACATCTGAGTGGATGGGCGGATGGGTGGATGGGTTGGTGGATGGATGGGTCGATGGGTGGATGGATGGTTAGAGGGTGGGTAGATGGGTGGGTGGGTGAGTGGATGGGTTGGTGAGTGGATGGGTTGGTGGATGGATGGTTCGGTGGGTGGATGGATGGTTAGAGGGTAGGTAGATGGATTGGTTGGTGGGTGGATGGATGGGCGGGTGGGTGGATGGGTGGTGAATGGTGGGAGGTTGGATGGTTAGAGGGTAGGTAGATGGATTGGTTGGTGGGTGGATGGATGGGTGGGTGGGTGGATGGGTGGTGAATGGTGGGAGGTTGGATGGTTAGAGGGTAGGTAGATGGATTGGTTGGTGGGTGGATGGATGGGTGGATGGGTGGTGGATGGTGGGAGGTTGGATTGATGGGTGGGTGGGATGGATGGGTGGGTAGATGGATGGGTCGGTGGGCGTTTGGGTGGATGGATGGGTAGGTGGTGGATGGTTGGCTTGGTGGAGGGATGGGTGAGTGGGTGGATGTGTGGGTGGGTGGATGGTGGGTGGATGGATTGGTGGGTAGATGGATGGTGTGTGGATGGTGGATGGTTGGATGGATGGATTGGTGGGTGGATGAATTGTTGGGTGGGTGGGTGAGTGGGTTACTTGGTAGGTAGCTAGATGGATGGTTAGGTGGGTGGATGAATGGATGGATGGTTGGGTTGATGGGAGGGTGTTTGGGTGGATAATGGGTGGATGGATAGGTGGGATGGACGCATGGGTGAGTTTGTGCATGGTTGGATGGGTGGGTGATTTGGTGAATAGATTGGTGGATAGATGGGTGAGTGTTTGGGTGGATGGATGGGGGGGATGGTGGATGGGTGTTTGGGTAGGTGGGTGGATGGATGGTGGGTGGGTGGGACGATGGATGGGTGGGTGGATGGTGGATGGGTGGGTGGGTGTTTGGATGGGTGTTTGGGTGGGTGGATGGATGGGTGAATGGAAGGGTGGATGAATGGGTAGGTGGGTGAGTGGGTGGGTATGTATTCATAAACAACACAAAATGTTAACCTCTTTTGGGAGTGTATTTTAAGTTTTTTTAAAGTATGGTGCCTTATGAACTTGATTTCAACTTAATCAACACATGCCTTCATTAAAAAAAAGTGACTGGAGTAACGTGACTCCACTTATCTCTGTAAATCGAGTGTTTATAACCAAATAACCACTTAATCAAGCAACTAGTTTTTTATCCGTTAGCCTATGGTGGTGATAAATAAGTAATTATTTGGTCTTTTAAGCACCTTTAATGATTGGTTTCACAGGTTATCCAAGGTTGATGGTAATTATCATGTTACTTACACCGGCTAATCGTCTTATTGTTCTGTCCGTGAATCTCTGGTTGTATTAAATTAGTAATTTTGAGGTGTCTTACACACCTCTTTTAAATGGTTTCAAAGTTACCATAACTTTCTTGGTGATGATCATGTGGCTAAAAGTAATTACTAATCTAAGCTGTGAATCTGTGATATTTAGGTGTAAAAAATATGTCATTATTAGGTGTCTTAAAACACCTTTTTAAATGGTTTCAAAGTTACCATAACTTTCTTGGTGATGATCACGGGAGTATTAGGCTTACAAACCATAGTCTCTAAGGTAGAGATAATCACGTTATTATAATGGTGATATTCCAGTGACAATTGCATGATTTAGTGATTTTGTACCCACCTTGAGAGACCAATGCCAGTAAAAATGGTGAAAGCAAATAGTGGCATGCCATAGCTCAAGTCCAACTTAAGTCGATCTTTGTCTTGGGGAGTGAAACACACTCCCCTGGTCCCTTTTTATCAGCCAATGTTACATCTTGTATGATGTGGATTTGTATTTATAAGCCAGCTAGTGCATGGATACTTTATGTAAATGTCCTTTTTTACAAAACTGTAAATCTCAACGAGATGAATACTGAATATGTGTTTCATTAAAGCTATGTAATCATTTTAATGCAGCCACTTTACATTCTATGATACACATGTGGAAGTATTTTTTTTTCTCCAGAGGGTACTCGAAGGGATTCATGTAGCTTCATCTACTTCATGTTAGCAGTTATTATTATAAAATGCACAAAATAAGACTTCTCCATCTTTAAAAGGTCTGGTCTATCGTACTAATTTTATGTTAGTAAATAACTAAAAAGTCCAATTAAAGCAAATCACCTCTCCTTGTGATTTTCAGACAAGAATTGTCGATCAGCTGCTACAGAAAGGAGCTCAAGCCAGTGACATTGTGGTTCTGTCCCAGTACAAGCTACAGTGCTCACAGATCGAGAAGAGGTTAAAGGACTTGGGTCACAAAGGGGTCAAGGTCAGCACGGTTGTCACTAGTCAGGGTGAGTATGATATACATGTGTTTTTAAACTTTAAAGCCCCACTGCACTACTTATAACTACTAGCGCCCTCTATATAGCAAACCATGCCTACTTTGTGAATGTTGGTCCACCATGGTCCACTTTTTCTTATGTTAATTGAAAGCTGATTTGATGAGATATCCAACTGTCAGTGACCATGCAGGGAGGTCTAATCCCTCCTGGCCAAACTAGTGCAGATAGGCTTTAAAACTTGTCTTAGATGTGTCATTTTTATATTCTCTACAGAGTAACATGCATTTCTGACAAGTGAAAACAAAGTTCTTTGTTTTGTATGTATATTTTCTTTGTGCAAACAATATCTTAGTCTTCTGCTTCTTACCCCATTGTTTATACTGCAATGAATCTCCACTAATATGTATCATTGTTACAGGTACAATAGTGGCTAGCAGAGGATTAATAACTTTGTAAGAGTTTTTGGTATTTGAATATTGATTTTTCTGACTCATTTAGTCTGTTTTTACTCAAAAAACATTTGTTGGCCTTTTAAATAGTTATGAATCTTCACAATGTAATATGTGTGTAATTTCACGTGCACATTTGAATAAACTAAAATAATGTTTGGTTTTTGCCCCTTGTGTACTAGTGACACCAATGGAAACTGTCACTGGGTCAAAAGATTATTTTTCCTTCTTATGATATTCGCAGGAAGTGAATGGAACTACGTGGTCATGTCAACTGTGCGTTCCATGCCTCAGATCGAGATTGATGATAAACCAAGCGGGGGATGGCAACGCAAACATCTGGGATTCATCACTGATGAGAACCAGATGAAAGTTGCCCTGACTCGAGCCAAACGAGGGCTAATCATCATCGGTATGTAAACAAGTTTTATCTAGCTGCCTCTATTCACCCTCTGAAGAAAAGTTCTGTTGTAATATAAAACATGTTTCCCATATTACCTGCCTGAACTGGGCTTGAAATGTAAACTTGAGATGTACCATCCAATAATAAACACGTAACAGAATGTTTTACAAAAATGTTTTATACAATAACATAAAAGGATAAAGGGAACCCCAAAATAGCATGAATGCTAATCAAATCTGGAAGCTTCGAACATATGAAAAAAACTGTTTGGGTACCGGTATATAGAATAAACAAATTTGGAATGTTATATTTATTAATGCTAAAAAAAATAATATATATGATGCAATTGTATAAATGGATGAAAAAATTGGATATCAAATAATAATAATAATAATAACAATATTTATAAAGCGCAACATATCCATCTCTACAGATGCTCAAGGCGCATACAAATAATTTAAATTAATATTCAACAAATTCAACATAAATTTAACAATAGGCATTGAGCATCGGGTGAGTTTTAAGCCCAGTTTTGAAAGAAGAGAGAGTGTTGGCCGTTTGAAAAGAGAAAGGTTATTTATTCCACAAAGATGCAAGTGCTCTATCCCCCAATTTCTTTTGGAACGTATTTCTTTAAGTCTAATCTTATGTGATGAACGTAAACCAGAACGACTTGCAGAGTGGGGTGATAGAAGGGATGAAATATATTCTGGAGCTAGATCATTTAGTGTACGATAGGTTGAGAGTAGAATTTTATAGATTACACGCTGTTGAACAGGGAGCCAGTGCAGAGATTTTAAGATAGGAGTGATATGTGATGATCTTCTGGTGTTAGTTACAAGGCGAGCAGCAGCATTCTGAACTTTTTGCAATCGGTTAATTTGGTTGGCGGGTAGTCGAAAGAGTAATGAATTGCAATTATCAAGGTGCGAAGTTACAAAAGTGTGTACTAACTGTTGGGTGGATTGAGGTGAGAGATATTGCCTAATTGCACAGATATTATGTAGATTACAATTGGCCAGTTTAACACAATTTGAAATATCTAGCAGTTTATTAAGTTTTTTTTGGTCAGGGGATTTATAATTATACACGGACCTCCTTTCCCTTATTTTTCTTCATACAGGATGAAAACCTAAATCATATAACATTTCTGGTATATTAATCACATTTTTGTATCAGTGATGTTGGTAATGAATCATTGATGTGTATATATGTACCATTACATGTGTGTGCACTTTACCTGTAGATGTATGTATTCATTTAATAATTAATTAGTATTCATCAAAACTTAGACCTCCTTTACTCATCCTCAGTATTTTCAATCTTCCTTCTGTAGGCAATCAACACCTCCTGGAAACTCATCCAAAATGGAGGGAACTGCTTAAGAAGTATCGGGACCATGGCTGTGTCATGGAGGCCCGACAGTTCCCACCTTATGGTCACTAATTGACCTGTTGCTGCTCTAGGAACAGGACTATAGGTCATGGGTCCAAAATAGTGCTCACTTTATAGCTGTTGATTAGACCTTGTGCAACAAATGATACACTAGATGCCACTTATAACTATTGGCTTGCATGGTCACAAGGTGCAACCGCAAGCCTTCTGTAAATGTTACACAGTTGGTCAATTTTTAATTCCATGCTTGTTTTTTTCCGGGCCCTACAGAATCTTTATGATTAAAAGTGTATGCATATTAAGTATGTGTGTGTTTAGGTTGGTATAGCAAAGATTTGTGGAGTGCATGTGACCTTTTTTCCATTAAGCTTTGGAAGTGGACGGAAAAGTTACAGATATTTGAGGTATCAAGAAATCTTTCATTTTTGTATTTTTTGTATCATTTACACACCAAGTAGCAAGTACTGCAATGAAGCAATCAGTGCCATACACAATGAGTGTACACAACAAGTGAATGTGATGTTTGGGTCAACTTTTGTAGGTTTCCATACTTTTTAACAAATTTGCTTTCTACTGAAATATTGATATCATCAACATTCCCTGTGAACATGAAGAGTGCACCATGCTTCTTTTCTTTTTTCTTCTCCAAATCAAAGGTTAAGTTGAGTTCTGGTAATAAAACAAAAGTACCAAAACAAAAATAGATGGATGAATTTTTTTTTATTTTCCTATATCAATGAATGCAACAATGTCCAAACATTGTCTGCATTACGCCTAGAAAGAGGGTGGATTTGAGAAAAAAGTAATAGTTTGAATCTTGAAATGGTTACTCAAAGTGCTTGCGTAGCCGAACCTCTCAGTTATCAATAATACCAGACTGTAATTTGAAGCAAAAAAAACCCCCGCTTGTTATCAGATCTCAACTTTGCTCATCAAAAGCAAATAGGATAGTGCATGGTCTCTTTGCCGGTTTCCAAGCATTTTCATTCCAGCTTTAAAAAAGATCAGCCCAAATCCTTGTAATTTCTTTGTTTAAGAAGGCTGAATATGTTGGGTTGCAATGTAATTCAATGACATTACAGTGTATAATCTACATAGTCAAAAATGCTTGTATTGTTATAAGCATTTAATTCTGTGTGACTTTGGATGGTTTTGTTTGGTATTCAAATGTTTAACATGAAAAGGAAAAGATGTACCAATTTTGTGTTTGTAGTGCTTAAACCTTGAATATATGAAGCTGATTGGTAGTGTATGTTGCTTAATATTACTGCAGTAGTAACTAACTTGTCTGCAATTTATTTCACTTAATTTTGAAAGAGATTTCTTGTCAATATAGAAGCATAACATAAAGACTTGTGTCACACATGATAATCAGACTGGATTACAAACAAACCCTTATTCTGGTCTGTATGTTGATCAAATACATCAAGTTCCATAGTAGAACCTCTGCATTAAATCAAGCAGACATTATACAAAATTGCAAAGGAAATAATCTTGTTTTACAAATGACACCTAAATCATTTGGATAGTTCTAAACTCGAATGAGAGCCTTGAAAAAAAATAGTATACACCTGCACGTACTCTCCATATAATGATGTACTTTTCCCTTTTGTAAGTTAATTTATATTTCTTATTTTCATGATAGGTCATAACATATATCAAGAAAAAGAGAGAAAGAGGCCTTGGTAATTGCCATGTTAAACATTGTTGCAGCTGATTGAAGTGCGATTATCCCTTTTTGTTATCATTTTGTTATTGTGGTACATAATATTTATTGTTATACATGCAGATTTTAGTTACTTGAATATTTCGTTTTGTAGATAAAGCCAAGACTTTTAGATTTTGTACTTTTTTGCATAATTATTCTGTAGATAACATTGATTCATTTTTTGTCAGCATATATACCTATTAATTTCATGTACCACATGTAGTTTCATATTTCTTAACTTGTAGATTGAATATGTTCTATACATGTACTTGCTCGTTGTCACATCAAATGTGGAATATTTTGTTTATACATACCATTACTATTTATAGTTATGCACAAGAAATAGCCAGGCTATTCTATATTGAAGTTAAGCAGTCACAAATATTAATATTAGGGTAAATGTCAGTTACGATTGTTGTATACAGTGTAAATTTAGGTTTTAATATAGTGGAAAGACAAATTAATGCAAAGTAATGTAAACCAGTAATCAGTTTATCCTAGCAATTATAGTACCGGTACACAAATTAGCTTCTTGCATCTGTTGAAATACACTGATTTGTATGTGTGTGCCGAGATTCAGAAGGGGGTTAACTGATATGGGGGTTAACTTTAATGATGTGGTTGAATGCACTTCTGGATCTCAGCAGATAATTCATTCTTATAAGTAGAAATATGTATTATGCTAGCATCTTGTATATTATACATGTACATCGAAACCTGTACATATAAAGACCAATTAAGCAACACAAAACAAGCAGTCTTCACAGGCAGATGGTCTTTACCTGTATGCACATGTTACTTTAATGAATACGTTTCAACAAAAAACATTATCCAAGGGAAAGAGGAGATGCGGCCTATATAGACAGGTGATCTTATTATACAGATCTGTCTATACAGGTGGTTGCCAATGCAGTTTTCACTATATGAAAGTTTCACTATATATGAAAGTGTTTATGGAGTAATTGTCTCGTCTTCGACAAAGATTTTAGAGATATTTAATTCTTTTTCACTTATCCTAGATCTTCATTGTAAATATAGGTTTAGTTATGCACATTAAATGGGTATTTGATGATGACATAAGGTGTACATTTCCTATCTTCACATCCAGGCTAGATTGTTGCAATTCCCTTCTATTGGATCTTCCTACAAAAATAACCTCAAAGCCCCAGCGTATCCAAAACACAGCAGCTCGTCTTGTTTCTTGTGGTCCTCGTACTTCTCACATTACCCCCTGTTCTTCAAAAACTTCACTGGCTTCCTATCACTTCTCGCATCACTTAGACAATTCTCCTCCTCACTTACAAGACTTGTCATGTTTTCGCTCCTTCCTCGATACACTCCTGTCTTCCCCACTCTTCCTCTCAATCTCTCCTCTCCTGGTCTCACACCATTTCTTACAAACAATATGGTCATCGTTCTTTTGTTTTAGATGTAGCTGCATTTCTCCCCCTTCAAATTCGCAATGCTAGTTCCTTAAGTACATTTAAAACAATGCTAAAACACATCTCTTTAATTTTGTACCTGAATAGCCCTCTGATCTTTTGCTTTTGTATATTTTTTTTATTAACTTAGGATACTATTAATTTATGAACTATTTGTATTTTGGTTGCAAGTGATTTGTAATTATGTACATGTATTATTTTCATTTGCAAAGTTTTGATATTAATTGATTTGATTTAGTTTGTAATACAAGTTCTGTTTCCTTCACTTAAAAACCATTTTCCTTTTAAACCACCTAGAGGCTTTATGCAATTTACAGTATAGAAATATCTTATTATTATTGTTATTGTAACCAAGAGTTCAATATCTAAGTGCATTACCTTTATTGCACGCAGTTACCATTCCTTTACACGTTTTAAAAATTGCAGTGGCTTTTTTTTCAATGTGGCCGTGTATAAAGTTCTATCTGAACAAGCCTTAAATTTTATCTTGGTTAAGGTTTTAATATTCTTCAAGTTAACATGCGGTTCTTTAGATGATAAAAATCAATGCCTTTAAACATAGAATTTGCAAAGTAGCTTGTAAATATATGCTGCAACCACATGAAATACACAGACCATTTTCAAAAATATAAGTGAATGCTTTTTTAGGAGATGATGTTGCTGGCGTAGAGATATTGAAGCATGCATTAAATCTGCTTTTAAAGAAAGTTAATGTACAATATATATGTGTGTAGGTTATTATTAATGTAAAGGCCATATGTGGCATAAAGCAAGCTTTCTTAACATAAGCTTGTTTCAAAGACTTATTTAAAAACATTGTGAATTGGAGATTAACCTAGTGCTATCAATGCAGCAGCTTTCTGTAGTAAGCTATGTCAGATGTTATGATTAAGTTGAAAAAAATGTTCTTGTGTAATTCAGATTAAATATGTAGAAGGGATGTCATTTTAAGAGTGGTCTTGTGTTGATTTGTTTTTCTGTTTGTGTTTATATATATAATAGTCGTGATTTATAGGTAGTTTTTTAATAAATTCTGAACTAAGATAGTTATACAAGGAAGGAAGCAGCAAATTATCTTTGACGGCATTACTTCTTTTCCCGCCTTGCTCAGATGGGTGTACCTCAAGGATCTGCTAATGGCCCTCTGCTTTTCATCTGTTACACAATCTTCCCCCATTCAGGACATTATCTATTCCCATGGCTTCTCTTCAATGATGTATGCACATGACTCNTCTGTTACACAATCTTCCCCCATTCAGGACATTATCTATTCCCATGGCTTCTCTTCAATGATGTATGCACATGACTCCTAGCTATACATCACTGTTAAACCTAGTGAAATTAGATACATCACATAGAAACTAGGTATATGTCTACAAAAAAAATCTGCTCTTGGATGTAACTTAATTTTCTCTTCATAACCGATAGTAAAATGGAAATTCTTGATCTGTCTTCTAAATCTTTTGAAATTAGCATATCAATAGTGCTAAAGAATAATATAATTTTTTTTTTCTTTGTAAGAACTTCATTGTTTGCTATATATGCTTCTGTTTTATACTCATCTTCCTTTTATGATCTTGTTGTATTTTATATAAATATATATTGTAAAGGTCACTGAAATGTCAGCAAACATGAAGTGTGCTAAAAAAGATCTCTCTCCCTTTGCTTACATGTACATGCTGCTCACTGTTTCCCTATTCTCCATTTTCTTCAGCTCTTTCCTTTGATCCCTCAATTCTTTTCTTCTCTTTCTATGGTCTCCTTTCTACTTTGCTCTCCTTCTCTCTACCTTTCTCTCTTTTGTTCCATTTCTCTTATTTGATTTCACATTTTCCTTTGCTCTATCTCTCTTTACTTTAACTCTATTTCCTTTCTGTAATTCTCTCCTTCACTTTTTTTCTCTCCATTGCTGTTTCTCTCATTTGCTTCCATTCTCTTGTTTGCTTAATTTCTCTTCACACTTTCCTTTGTTCTATCTCTCTTTACTTTGTTCTATCTCTCTTTACTTTCTTTCCTTTGCTTTCTTTCTCTCCTTCACTTTCTTTCTCTCCTTCACTCTCTCATTTTTGCTCTGTTTCTCTCCTTTGCTATCTTTTCTTTTTTTCTTTTCTCTGTTATTCTCGCTTTGGAAACCACATTTCCCCCAAATCAACCAAAATCATTGACCAAAGTATTTCACGCTTCTGACAAGATAAAAGCTTTATTAGTTATACCTCAATAAATATCTGCACCAATAAAATATTTACTATATATTGTCTACATCATGGAATGTGCATACCACAAACATTTGCATGTTTCATTCTATACACTATTATACTGAACTTGACGCATATGCCACCTTTATACATGCGAAATAGTTTACAAGGCAACATGATTGTTGATGATTTGGTCTTTATCTTGCTTCAAATGAAGTACAAGTACAGGAATGTTAAACAATGCCTAAATGTGCAACAAAAGAAGAGTAGAATCATAACTTTAATTTCACATCTCCACACATACGTTTTGGCAATGATTGATGTAGTGTAGTGTCCACTTTCACATGAGAATGCTCCATTTACATTGTATATTGAGCATTAGGGAACTTACAAAATGCTTAAATCAGGAGCATTTTGCCGTATCTGAATTAATGAGTTACATGATTTAAGGGCATTGTCACAGAGAGTAGGGTTTGAAACCTAAATCTCTTTAACTGCAAAGCTTCTTATTGTTGACGCTCATTGATCAGATTTACTTATTTCACTGAAATCTAAAAGAAAAGAAGGCATGATTACATTGCTACTTTCAAAGTTCATCTCTAAGCTCTACCCACAAACTTCTAAATCCGGGAAATTTAGAAGTATATACATGTACATCTTAAAACATATCAAATACATTGCTTCAATGGAGTAATCAGTGCAAACCCCACAATGATCGATATTTATCAATTATAGTATGAATGACCATGCATCATAGCGTCCTCTACTTACTAAACAATTTGCTTTAATACCAATTACAGAACCATAATGTACATGCTTCTACATGTCTCGGCACAAAGATGTATCCTACATAATAATGACATGAAACACAAGAAAGAATGATCCTCCGTATGAGAAGAAATCGTTTTGCAAATGTTTGCCCTCATGCAGACCTTTGTCAAGTAATGATTTCATTTAACTTTGAAAATTGTGTAAAAATGTGTAAAATTATGCAAAGAGAGGGGACACAAATAATTGCGTTACACTTACTTTTTTCTATACTAACGACAAATATGTAAAATCACAAAGCATGTGTACCTGACCTGTGTATTTATCCAGGTGTACAGAGGTATTTTGAATTGCACAATTCTGAATAAAGAAAGAAAATGGTCCCACTCGAAAATGATGTTTTTCATAAGATAGATCAGCATACTCAATGACTATACTATGTACATGTATTGTTCAGGCAGAATTTTCATATTATTTCTAAACATAAACCACAATATATATGTGTAATTTATTTGACACATCACTTGACCCTGGATTTTATTAAGATGAACCAAAATAACAATCCGTACCCTCCATAAACCATTTTATAAATGAGGAAGAATAATATAATATTGAATGAAATACAGGGGTGTATCCCAATAGCATAAAGAGAAGGTTGAGTTCTGGGAAGAGGTGAAAAATAATTCGTGAACTTTATCATTTGTTATAATGCAAGTGTGGAAGAACATCAGATTCTTTCACAATGCAATCGCATGACCACTACTCAACTTCATCTTTAAAGCATATTACACAAATAAGGACGTGGCAAGGGTAATATATCCGTNACTACTAATTGTATGAAAGCTAGTACCGGTATATTAATTATATGAAAGCTAGTAAATCAATATTACCATTGCATCCAAATGTTGTTGTATTAATTGCACATTACACATGTACAAAATAAAAAATATTCATTGTTCTTGCCCAAGAATTAATTTTGCAAGGACGGTGCACATACATAATTGTCTTAGTCTGTGCGTATATTTCAATGTGTAATCATCTTTTTTACACGTTTGCGCACCCCAAACTATGAGACAATGAAAATTTACTGCACAGTCATTCTGTTACATTTGTTCAAAGCACAAGATATGCCAATTTTTCCAGGTTGGGTCAAAATCCTTCACACAAATAAGAAAAATTCTTTTTCCTTTATTACCAGAACATCTCAAACATCTATTCAGCTTCAACAAAAAGTCACATACATGTAATTCACAATTAAAATCTATTGAACTCTAATCTCTAAAACACGATCATACATTATATAAACCTTCTCTAGATAAGAAAATCATAATTCCATAACAAAATAAGTGCAAGTATATGTTGATCTTTAACTATTTTTCAGTGCTCTTTAGTCATACTCAAATTGCAAAACATAGCTCACAAAAATGTCAGCCTGACTGCCAATAGAAAACAAAAATCCAATGGACAATTAAGGTCATTGTTGCTGTCTAGAAATATATGCATTAAGCACTGTGTATCTATAACTAAATATGTAACAACAGTAAATCATTTTTACTGCATGAACACTGTAATTGCACACATAAATAAACAAGTATCAAGTGCAAAGTATGTTAACGTAAATAATTGCTTTCATTTTTATCAATGACAGTTTTTTCAATTGAAAGAAGAATGCAATAACATTAGAATTCAAATATTAATAAAAATGAAATGTTATGTTAACATATAATTAAACAGAGTAATATTTACTTATAAAGGGAAATATCATTTTACAGAATTACGCTACATGCACAATTTTAAAACAAGCCCAACTACAAGTAAACACTATGTAGCACAAATTTGAGCCAGATCGAGGTAACATAAAATATATAACAAAAGGAACAATATTCCAGACAAAATTGAACAAATAGGCTTAAAATACACAATCCAACATTGTAGAAATAACCTTTCTGAAGCATAGGCTCTGCTCATCATCTGAAGCTAAACACTAAATATTTATAGAAAAATATATGCCATTTCTAGAACTAGATACTATAATTACTTGTATCACCCTGATAACAGTATCAATTAGCTTCTGTATGACGTACAATGTACATGCATAGCAGAATATTTGTTATACATTGCATAATGTAAGTGATATATGTAATTAGAAAAATCGCCTTAAGGATTCGTTGTAAACATTGTCACTGATTCAAATTCTTGGTAATGAAGATGTACAATCGAACAGTGACGTAGCAAGGCTAATTGTTTCCAAATTTCCATCATCATGACTGCATGAAACAACAAATATATAAAATTTAAGTGGCAAGACATATCAGAAGTGCATCCTAACTTTGAAATGAACGCTTTGTAATTGGCAATCGTCATTTTCATAGCAAAAAAAATCAGGAAGCCTCTCACAGTGAGTAATTCAAGCCTATAAAATTCAGCATACTTAAAAAATATAGACCAAAAAGAGTTGTACAAAAATGTAAAGCATTATATAGAGCAAAATTGCAAAATCAAAACACAAAAAGGAACAAATTGTGAATACAACCAAGCTTTAAATTAGATGTTTATAAAACTGGATATAAATGTATCATAAACACGTAGAAGGGTATACATATTAAATCACCATCAATGTAGTACCATGAATGACTATTTAAGTATATATATATCGGACTATTCTTTTCATAATTTTCTATTTCTCAAGTGTGTCAGTGTACCAATACTATTGTGTACGTACAAGGCACATGCATGCAAGGCTCTTACATTATGGTAATACATTAGAGATACATGCATCTAAAAAATAGAATCATCTGTATTCAGGCAGATAACTATCAAAGGCAGATCAGTCTCCTACAAAGTCTAAAATTACAGTATCGATGTTGGTAACTTTAAAATATAGGATTTTAGAATGTGTTAATAAATGTAAGGTGCTATATCTCTCTTTAAAAGAAAGCTCTATACTAATTTAGTTTACATTCACCATTTTTTTTATATCAGTCTGCACGGACAGACTCTAAAGACACTTAAGTCTTGAGCCAAGCCGAAGCCTGGTGCACACTACACAATATGACTACTGGTATAATCCGATTTTGGAAGAATAAGCATTAGCATCTGATGTAGACATTCAAACTTGTAAAATCCTAATGATCGAGGATATTAACAGTCATACGCTTAATAAAATATAACTTTCAAGGAATCTCAAGCTTCATTGGAGAAAGGTTAAATCGACATAGAATCGTAGTGCACGATTTACTGCTGATTTTTAAAAAAAATCATGAATACATGTAGAAGGCTTAATTTTACTAAAATTTCAATTGGTAGTATCCTCATCATTAATTAGAACCCAAATCACATTTCCATATCTAAAATAATTCCTAATGACATTTGTATTGTACGTGAAAATGTTGTGAAAAGTGAGACAAAGTATTTCACATTTCCACAATACAGTATGTTATACTTGAATCACCAACATGAAAAGCCTGAATATACATCCAGAACACAGTATACAATTATGTAATTTTTTTTTTTGGGGGGGGGGTGTCTCTCTTAGGGCATGTTAATCAAGGCTTTGATCAAGGCAGACTCTAAATCTTGCTTTATAGGCACTGATGAATAGAAGGGAAGAAAAGCAAATTAAAAAAAATCACTTTAATATCTACTTGACAAGCACATTGTATGGCTTACAAACTCAAGACCCTCTTAGAGGAAATGGATATCAAATGTATCAGCCTTGATAAATTATCAGCCTCAATACAAAAAGAAAAGCACCATTCAGAGGAAACGGGGCACGCAATAATGAACAGAAATAACTCACTTTGTTCTACTTACATGTGCAACAACATGGTAAGGACATAGAACAGAGATTTGCATACAAAACAAGATGACGGTGACATAAATGTCGTTGAACTATTTACGGCCATCACAAATTTGCGAAGAGTTTTTGGAGTGCAATCGTTCTTACATGTATATTCACGGTTTAACTTTATAAACACATTTATTCTAATTAGTATATTTTATGAAGGGCTTGCAAGATCACAGTTTTCAATTTTAGCAACAAATTTTGACAGAAAAAAAAGATTGCATCCTATTATATTGTATCCTTTTATCATTAAAAGCCCATCTGGAAATCTGCTGCTCATGTCAATAAAAATTATGATGCTGGGGAAAATTAAATCATGCAAACAAGACCTTCAAACAGTTACTATCACATGTTTGTACTATGTTCTAAGTAGATCTGCCCTCAAATACACTACATGTTTGAGTATATAAATGTGACCAAGCATCAACACTATACTATACATGTACCGGTATATACATGTATACATCCAACAGTGATGACTGGCAGTCATATCAGAAAATAGTACAAGCTCCAAAAACAATATGCAGTGCTTATACATATGTGTTCAGAATATATATCATACAATTACAGCATTGAAGTACATCAGATATCATCTTATTCACAACACTACTCTGAAACACACATTTTAATATCATTAAAGTAAGATAAATAGAATATAATTTGTACATTTCTCTATTTTTGACAATTGAAGATGGAAGATTATCAAATGGGAAGCTCAAATCCCTGGGTCAGCTACACATGGGCCACTTGTATCATGAAAATTGTAATTAAAAAAAAAGAAAGATATACATGTATAACTATTAAATGCTACAAGGGTGTACAGAAGTCATTGAAGTGAATTTAACTTGTGGAATTAAATTTACTTTATATTTGATAATGATTTGAATTTGATGTTACTATTGAGTGCTCAATACATCTACATGTAGATATAATAATTGTTATTAGAATCTGGAAGCAATGAATTTGATTTAAAAAATTGAATTAGATAGTGCTAATTGATATTTGATAATTTATGCTTTAAATTTGATTTTGATATTACTCAGATTATAATAGGTAAATTAGGTAAACATCAATAACTAGTGGAGATGGACAATTTTCATATGGAAAGATCAAACCCCTAGTTGAGCAATATCTAGACCCAGTTTCACAAAAAAATACTTTAAAAAAGTAATCATAACTGATAAAACAAGGCTTGACACTGGCAGGGGCCCAGAGGGGCCCAGAATCTATGTCTGGGACCCCAGTGGACACAGATTTTGTTATCTCATGTATACAGAGCCTAAAAATCTCTATCTGGAAACCAATACATAAAACATATGGTTTAGTGTGGAGACCAGGAAAAATGCTATTGAAAGCACTGACTGTCACCGGCTGAAAGCAAAATAGCTACACAAGTGTGGCAGTTGTTAATACATGTAGCAGCATAGTTTACAGTGAAACGGGGCTAACCAGACCAGGCATAAAGAGGCCACTTTCACTCAACGCTAAAAACACAGGCAATACCCTACAAGATTTTGTTTTCTCCAGCAAGAGAGTTGCTAAAAATTGATTCACAAGAAAAGTACAACGGCGAACAAGATACATTTACCAACAATTCTCAATATTTTTCTTTGCTTGCATTCTACATCAACAATCATTACACCTAAAACACACCCCCCAAAAATCCACAAAGATAGTACTACAAGAAAATATTTCAAAACAATTTGTCAGCATCTGGTCTTTTTCGAGGTAACCCTTTTCTTCTAACATCAGATACTGGGTCTCTGTATGTTAAACTTCAAACTGTATGATGTTGCATACCATCTCGATGAATGAAAATGTTCGCAGACATGAGAAACAAAATACATGCACAAAGAATGAGCACAAACTGGACAATTTTGAAAGAAAATCACTTGTTCAATTCAAACTATTTCTAGAAGAACAATCATGCCAAATACAGGTACACTGGGTCTCTTGAATAGTCACCTTTAAAAAAAAGGGAAAAATATGAACCTCAATTAATATTTTTTGCCAACTTTAGCAGCTTAACCCAAAGTTTAGTATAAATGTTAGTAGGAATGTGGTCTTGAGTTTTCACCAGAAGCGTTCATCATTTCTGAGCGGAATCATCAAAGCTTTGGTACCCCACTGTACCTGGGTCTTCCATATCGCTATTGGTGACGAGGCCTGCGGTGTCGTGCATCTGTAGGTCTGGGACTTTGGGCGTGACATAGACGTAACACCAGGCCATGATGGAGAAGAGGAGGATGATGAAACCCATCAGACCGGCAAAGAGGAAGAATTCCATGGCCTGATAAAAAGACATTTTTAAGAAAGATTTGAAAAAGAAAAGAAACATGCCTCAATAATATTATACAAATAATGAATGGTTATGAGTTCAATAGTGCGAATATTTTCACGAGTTGAATAAAATTAACGTTAATCTTTCAACAAATGAAAATATTCGCAATATTGAACGAATGAGAAACATTCATTATTTGTTTTATACAACATCGAAGAAGATCTAATAGAAAGTTAATCAACAAATTATGCTTTACTCCTATATTACAGATAAATTAAAGTTGGGAGTCAAGCCTTCTCGATAACATTCAGATTGCCTTTGCGTCAGATACACGCAGAGATACGCGCACGTCAGAGAGGTACGCAGTCTGCATATAACCAAAAATGCACGGTCGTGCAATATAACATCTATTGAATATCATGTGACCAACAATCCTCCAATCAAATGACAAGGATCCAAGTAGGTGTTGTATAAAATACCTTATTCACATCACCTAACCTAATCCACACAGATTCCAAACTTGCAGATTCATGGCCTTTAGGATAATCAGGGCTTCACACTTACTTTTTTTGGAAGAGGGTTCGTGATGAAATTTGTTGTGAATGTATCCATCAAATGCACCATGAAAAACAACATCTTAGGACAAAATTCTACACTTGAAAGTTCATTCATGACTTCAAAAACCCGGTTCAAAAGATCTATCTAGTTCAACTACGGTACAGTATTCTGGAGTGCACGACTTGCGTTACGGAACCAATCCAATCAGCAAAGATAATGGTATGGTACATGCCTTTTTCTTGCAGAGTTTTACAGTTTGATTCAAGAATATGTAACATGGACGAAACATCAGTCAGAGCTTGTCTAATTTCTGATGAATGGCAGAATATGAGAATATGACGCCAGGGCCCCATTTCACAAAACTTGTCAGTGACAAATGACAGTTTTTGTAGCTAGTGAAATCCTTGCTACTGATTGGTTATCAGCAGATTTATCACAGATTTTTGTCATTTGTCATTGAAAAGGGCTTTGTGAAATGGGTCCAAGGTTTGTTTTCTTACCTGACTCTCAATAATTTGAGATTCAGCGATGATTACGACGATGAGGTTCCCAAAGGCTACTGTCAGAAGCCAAGCAGCTTGGACACAGGACTTCATACTGGTTGGAGCCTGCATCAAGTAAAATCAATAAATACACCTTAACTTGAATGTTCTTTATTGTAAATTACAAGAACTCAAGATTACCTACATGTACATGTTAGTAATAGCAAGTCTTACATGAATTCAACACCTCTCAATAACAAATATATTATCTCCATCTGTGAGTTAGTGGAGTTCCCTTACACAACACCGTGCCCTAATACCATCCACTATTAAACAATAACATACTACCGGTACACTAGACTTGTAATACCTGTACCCCATGTGAGTTGAAGACTGACTGACTGAAAAGAGAATCAAATACCTAACACTAACACCTTTACTACACCAGACTTGTGACTTAGTAGAGAAATCAAAACATGCAAGACTTAAACACTAACACCATTAATACATGATCAGATACATTAACACCTTTCTGTGACTGAGATTAGAATTAAACACCAAACACTGACACTGTTACTATACCAAACATGTTAACACATACCTGTGAGTAGGAGAACTCAAGACCTGTGACTGAGAAGAGAATCTCTCCACAAGTGATGACAATATACTGAGGTATTTGTAGGAGCATGGACACACTGTTAGGCTGGACATCTGTGTGTATGGCTAGACGAATCTATATCGTAGAGATCAAACAGATAATAAATACAAAGAAAGGCAATTCTCATTCATACAAAAAATGTTAAATGACTACAGGTATGTGTGTCTCAATATTCAAACATTTCAAGTCTTTTGCAATCACCTTACCATAAATGGATTGAATAGTTTGAATATAAAGCTGTTTCATTCTGGAGATAAAGATATATACTGAAAAGAAAAAGAAAAGTAAGTTGCCCCAGACAAATTTTTATTTAACTGGAGAAATATTTGTACTACCACATTTGATCATTTCAAAATGAATGTAACGGTAAGTAGAATATTCTTACCAACGTTTAGAGTGGTTATTTGTAACCGATTGACTATGACTTGATGATGGGATCATGGTTTCTCTTACAGTCGACGTTCGAAAAAAGGTTGTATTTTGCTATCCAAGGAGAAGGGGGTACTTACCGTGTCTGGTTGTGATATATTAGCAGGTTGTATCAATAACCTGTAGATACCACCCATCTTTACATCTATGTCACCCAAGAGAAATTTGATGGCATTTCCCAAAGGTACTCCATACACACTGTACCTGATGTCAACAAGCAAATGATACAATCATCAACGTTAGATCACTGAGCCATTTCATAGTTGGCAAGTCCAACTTTATTGGATCTTACAGGCCTGTTTTTAATACTCACTGGCCAGGCACATACATAAATGATCTGAAATTCATCTTGAGAGGAACGTGTTTTATAAGAATTTCAAAGAGTCTTCTTAGTTTAGGTTTACACAGAGCTTAAGGTAAGTCCACTTTCATCCATTCTCAAAAATACATGTACCGGAAAAAGTATTCAAATATATAGCCCTTCAGGGTATATCATTAATACTCACTGTCCCGGTTCGACATCCAGAGATGAGCTGACATTGTTGAGTAGAACATGTGTTCTATAAACCCTCATGGAGTCTTCAATCGAGACGGTCAGATTATAAGGTAGATTGGTATCAGATATGAAATATCCCAAACTATGAAAGGAAAAATGATTAAAAATCAGGACAAGAAGATGGAAGTACTGGTATGCTGAAGTTAGTATTTCTGATTTGATGGGAAAGAGTCTGTTCTACATGCTGTATACACAAATGCTCTGTTTTAACTTGTGATTAATGCAGAATGGTTATTATTTATTTTACTAAAAATGAAAAATATTTTTAAAATGTGCAGGACTTACATGTAAATCATTATACAGTCAAACCTGCTTTAGTGACCACCTGTCTACAGAGACCACCTGTCTACAAAGGCCACAAGTTTTGTTTCCATTGAAAATGATTTTTCATAGAAACATGTACTAAAGAAACCTGTCTACAAAGACCAACTGTCTACAAGGACCACTTTTTATGTTTCTTTTGGATGGTTGCTTTAAGCAGGTTTGACTGTACATGCATGTAGTCAAACTCAAATGTACTGACAATGAACAAGGAATCAGGGATTAATTTCTGTCTTTTATTAAGAAAGAAAAAGTGATTTAAATTATATATTTTTTATAAATTTTATTTGATATTGCTGATTATGAAAAGTCAGAAGAACTCATCAATCCTGGTATGAGCTACATGCATCTGCTGATAATAAAGGGATCAAGTAACTTTGTCTCTGATTCTGAAACAAAATCCTGGATTTAGCTCATGCTGCAATCATAATTATAAACCTTTAGGTCAGTCAGCAAACACATGACTTTTACAAGCTGATCGCCTGTCTGATTATCAAGATATTGATGATTGGAAATCGAAACCAAATTTTGCATTTACCAAATGGTTTTCATAACACTAGAGACTATTGGGGAAAAACAAGTATGGTAAAACCAGTCACTCAAAGATTTTTACTTTTTTGAGGCACTTCTTGATTATTTTGAAGCGAGATTTTTTAGGGCTTCAATATTATACCATATTACGGACACTGATAACACGTAGGGCCGTGCATCTCAGATTTGACATTGTTAAACAATGCCTTTCAGAGATTTGATAACCTGTAAGATGTACATCATCATCAGATGTCTTACCTGAGTTTTCCCAGTCCTTCATGTGACTTTTCTAAATGACCTTTGACCTGGAGAGACAGATTATAAGGAAGGTTGTTAATATAAAAAGCATTTCCATACAATTAAATTATTTACAACTCACATACAATGTACACCATGTAATGTAAGTGGAACGGTAATAATGTATTGGGGGACTCATGGTGTCTTGTGTCTATACAACCTTATAAATTTGCTTACAGTAAATCTAACAAAAATGTATTATTTCCCTAAGAATGAATGTTTTGTCTAAATCTACCAACAAAGTACCGTTTCTTTTAAAAATATATGAAAATACTCATCCATCGCATGTTGAAATATCAACTTTAACTTTTCCATAGGCCTATACAGGTGTCATTTCTTAAAAGCATGTCACAAAACAAGTCAATAATTCAGTATAAAAAGCTGGGGAAAAAAGAAATTTATTTGCAAAACTTTTTAACTATAGATATGTGTTTGTCCCATTAACAGAAAAAAAATGACATTATGGTGCGAAGCAGTCAAGCAGAGGATAACATTTCACTCACCTGAAGAGCCTGGAGTTGGTTTGCTAAACTGTAGACTATGACACTTTCCACCAGCTGACTACCTAGGCTAGCAGAAAATGGTTGAGCAGTGCCTAGTTCTGAACAGCCAGGCTCAAACTTTATGTCGTAGTCTCCAACTGCAAAATCAATTTTCTTGGTTCCCTTTGAAATTAGAATACAGATTTGAGGAAAATAACAATAATAATAATAATAATAAGTTATATTTAAACATGCTCAATACTATGTTTCTAAGTGCCATGGTGCAGTTGTCCCAGCAGCCATTAGGGAAAGCATAGAACTTCTACCCAATAGAGAGCTAGGACAATGTACAGCACCAAAGTTACAATGTCACATAATATATGTAATACAGAATAGCGATACAATATGAATTACAAAACGCATAGATATAAAAATGTTAATTTCTTAAAGGGATTTTAATAATTTGCTTTTTAACATAGTTTTGAAAGTGTGCAGGGATGGAGAGAGAGAGAGAGAGAGAGAGCTCTGTCCCTGTAATCTGCACCCCCCTCTCCCTCTAGGTGAGAGAGTACAGAATAGCAAGGCCACTTTAGGATTAATAAAGGAAATATCACAAACCAATGAAGATTTCGCATGACTTACCCCAGCTACATCAATAGGTCCAGTATAAAATTTACTTTCCACACTGATGGGGCAAGGCGAGGCATTGATAACACTGACGACTGATTGGCCTTGACCTGGTAATGATAGCTCAGAACTCTGTCAATAGAAAAAAATAATAGTAGTTATATACTGCTTAATCAATTCTCTGCCTCTGATTGGACAAAACTGCAGGCATGAAATTTGCTACTGACTGATGGGTAGAATAGCGAAAAGTATTGTCCGTGCATTCATGTAGTTCTACAAATAAATACATTTTGAAAAGCAATTTTTATTAAAACATCTTGTTTTAAGAATAGACACACATGAAGCGGTAAATGACAAACGACTGATCACGATTAAAACTATAGCTCCTACGTGATCTCGAAACTATACTATGCCCCTCAACTTCATCTCAGGATACACGACAGTTTCGAGTTCACCTTGGGCAAAAATTGTAGCCGAGCCCCTCAAAGCAGTCAATATATGTATAACATAACCATATTGCTTTAAATTTTCTTCTATTTTGTCTGTTTTATTCAGAAAACAAGCAATCAATTGCAAGAACAAACTACGGTGATAAATGATAAAGCAAAGAATAAACATGCACATCTTGTACAAAATGTGACCAAGCACCACAACAACACCACCACTACATGTACATGTACAATTGTTTTAAATTGGGTTATAATCTTACATCTATCTTCAATTGCAGGAAACCAGCAAAGACAAAAGCAATGGCCGCCAGGGTCATGCCACCTGCCATTCTCTGCAGGGGTCGCTTTGGAACATTGCATTTGTCTAGGAGGGGGTAAATGACTCCTTCAAAGAGAGGGATGAAGATGAGGATAAAAACTGGATTCATGGCCTGTGGAATAAGGAATAGATAAAGGAAGAAGAACAAAATAAAGAATTGATTACACATACAGTTGTGAAAGGCTCTTTTTTTAACAGAGTACAAAAAAGAAGAAAATTCATCTTAGCATATACATGTACATGTACTTTATTGTACATAAGTAATTTTGTTGCTAATGCTCATCTCTACTGATGGATTTACAAGAAAAACCTAAACAAAAGATCAAAGTTTTCCTGGACAATATCACACAACACATAAAATATTTCTATCTTGAAGGAACATCCAAAAAATACAAATACCGGTACATACATGTACTTAATGGCCCAAATTCACAACCTTTGTGAATTTGGGCCTGGAAATAAATGTATGTGTAGAAATTATATCACGATCTGATGAGATGATTATAACATATAAGATTAACTTTAATGATAATAAGGATCTTTATTATCTCACCTGCATTTGATCTGGTTTTATCTGGTACGAACCCTGAAATGGAATATTTGAAATGATGATGATTAAAAAACATTATACAATACAGATATTGCTCTTATAATTAGCAAGTATTGAACCACATGTATACATTTTGTATTATATACAACTACATGTATGTATATGTATTGAACAAATGCAGTCCATTATCATCTGTGCTACAAAAATATCTGAAACAAGTTGAAGAGGAAAAGTATAATGCTTCAAAAATGCGGAGTGACATAACTTCTTTTAACAAACAATTACACAGCAATTTGTTGAAGGATGTTGAAGGTACATGTACATGCCTAATAAGCCATAGGAATACATCTACATATGTACATGTATTAATGAGAGCGAACATCTTACACTCAACGTTCACCGGTAGTGAAAATTAGAGATCAGCTATAGATGTATATAGTAGAAATATTAGAGATAAAGTAATATGGTTACTCATCTTTGAAAGCAAAGTTTGATTTTTCTTTCATCTCCACTAACTTACCCATTCAGTGCTATGCAAATGTACATGATCAAAACTGCCCGTATTTGTGGATGTGTACACATGTACAATCTTTCCATACAGAAGAAACATATGTCTTCTTCATGAAATTCCAATGTGACATAAGTTACATATTCTGAAAAAATATAGACATCAATATACATGAAGAAAAAAACAAACTTGCCCTACATTATATTCGTTAAAAAAAATTAATGTTTTAATAACTTGGTGGCATTGCAATGGAATAATGAAAATCTTCATAATGCAGGAATTTCAGACAAACATGACTGACCAGTCTGCCGTCCATGTGCTCTGCCTGGAGCGTCCATCTTGACCCCTGCTGGTCAAACAAGGCCCAGAAGAAAGGAAGAGGTAGGAAGATAAAGAGAACGTGGAGTAGCACCTTGATGTCCTCTATCAGAGCAGCCTGTTGATGAAGAATTAAAATCAAAATTAAAATTATATCTACTATCCTGTACTATACTCATTGTAGAGGTGTTGTGGTCCTGTGTATACCTCACCGGACTGTGGATCACAAGATCAGCTGTTCAAATCCCATGCTAAAAAAAATGGACAAAACTAAATCTGCAAGTTCAAGACTTCAGTTCCTGATGGTAGATTGCACATTCCTCCTTGTTTACAAAGTTTGGCAGTGAAATAACTCCCTTGCAGATTTCTTGTAGATTAGTTCTGAAATTAACATTACTCAGGACTGCCATTGTTGTGAATTTCACAAGGACAGTATTTCCTGTAATGTACAACCTGACATTCACATGTACCCCGAAAGATTCATGACTTTTCAGACTCTCCTTTTCTTTTTCTTTTTTTTTTCTCTCTCTCTCTCTCTCCCTTCCTCTCCCTCTTTCTCTCTCTTACTCTCTCTCTCTCCTTTCAATGATCAGTATTTAGTAAGCACACAATTTCTCCTCTTGCCATTCAACTTCATTAAAAATGACAATGCAAAAACAAATGATATCCATGTAATGATGAGAAATGTAATACTCACACCATATTTTTCCTCTGCCCAATCAAGCCAGTGCTGTTTCTTTTCAGGGCTGCTTCTGTTCTGAAATCGATTCTTCACTGCAAACTAATAAAAAAGTACCAATATACGGTAATGAGTTTCTATCTATTCATGACTTCATGTAATATTTATGGCACAATTTAGATTAATCTACATGTAAGTTCTGTAGCACCTTCATACTACATAAACATAGATGATGCATGTTTCTTTTTAAAAAGGGGAACAAAATAAATAAATAGTAGCATGTACCCTCCATATGCTGTATTCAATGGTCGGGATAATATAGTGGTGAAAGAGCACTAAAAAAAAAAGGTTTTTTTTAAAACTTCAACCATGCCCCCCCCCCTTGAGTAAAAAAAAAAGAAAAGAAATAGGAGTCAGGGGGGGGGGGGAA
>BEXV01001362.1:87096-99437 GCA_003118195.1 Hemicentrotus pulcherrimus
TTCACTAGACTTCACAGAGTCTGGCTTGTACACGTTTGTCTGTGCTGAAGATGACATTACATTTGGACAACACTCATTTGTGAATTTTGATGCAAATATCGTGGAAGTATGTAGGCATCTCTTTTAGGTAGGAGAAAACAGCATTACCATCTTCCACTACGGGAATTGCAAGTGGTTGAAGGTTTCGAGTTCTCTACATCCTTCCGGAGATCTTAAATGTATCTAAATGTAGAGGTGTCGTGGTCGAGTGGATACGTCGACAGACTGTCGATCTTAAGGTCCGCGGTTCGAGTCCCGCCGCGGCACTAATTTCCTTTGGCAAGACATTGATCTACATTTGCCACACTCAACCCAGGTGATGTAAATGGGTACCTGGCAGGAATTAATTTCTTGAAATGCTAGAGCGCCGCAGTGGCTACCTTGCTAAAGCCAGGGTAATAATCGGGGCAGCTAGCGCCAGGAGCGTCACAATGTGACGGACATGTGCGCTATATAAGAAGCCACCATTATTATTATTATTATTATTATCTGTCTTAGCAAAGAAGTTTACGTTCCTATTGAGTAGAAAACAGTGATCAAAGAATTCCCGTAGATCAAGTTGGCTGCCTGAACTTTGTGCCTTTACCATCAGCTGGATAGCAATGTCCCCTTCTTGCTTGTACTATATTACTTTTTGTTGGGATGTTTTAAGCTTGAATATCTTTTTCGTCTCTGCCATGGTTTGAGCTTCAGTTTCTTGGAGGGGCAGAGAACGATGCCCTTTTCTCTAATCGTTCTTTGATGAACACCTCTTTCTGGTCTTTCCCTGTGGTAATTGCAAGCATGACATCTTTAGCTGGAACGCGGGCACCGGAAGAGAAAACATACAATCCATTCTTGTCATCAATTAACATCAACATGATTGAGGAAGCTTTTTACATCATCAATGGCCTTTTAAAAAAGTACACATCCCTCACTTTTCCTTATCTTAGTTGTTAATCTCTGTGTTTATTTTTACGGTGAGCATGAAACGTCATTTCTGCATATATTTGAGCCCAACAGCCCACTTCTGATATACACTGTAGTTCTCAATTGTGCCAGAGAGACAGACACCACTACCACCCGGCCCCACCGCAAGATTTGCCATGCTTCAGGATTATCTCCTCAATTGTCTTGTCGACAACACATCGGTCCCCTGAAATGAGCGACCTGGCAACACTTATTTTACCTCTTTCGAGCAATTCATGGCACCAGGATGAGAGTCTTCAATGTTTACCAAGAATACATCAAGTTAGGTCAGATATCGTGAGTAATGTGACTAGGACAGGCATAACAGGCAGTGCAAGTACAAGGGACAGTTATTTTCTTTCACAGACCTGATCAATGAGAAGATCAATCAAAACGCAATCAACATACGGCATCAAAAATTGTGCCGTCTTCCCAAGAGATCCTCTTCGAACATCAGCTTTGAAGCTCTCATATGACTCTTTCAACGCCTTCAGAACTGCATTAGCCATAACCTCAGCAAGCCTATCCTTTGTTGGTGATCGAATTAGCTCTTGGAAGATATTCTTTGATTCCTCAGCTATACCAAAAAGTGCATCATCTTTTCCAGTTATTGACAGCAACTCATAAAAAGGAGCCTTTCTAAGCTCTCCACCATTATCTTGTGACAATGCAGACTCATGTCGCAGTTATTTCCTGTATGACGTCTTTCATCGACCCAGAAGACATGAGACCAGCTTCCAAGAGGATATCTTCAAGTCCGGATCCTTCCATTTTCTTTCCTAGCATCTTGGAGTATGCACAAATCAAATGGAAAGTGCCAATCAACACGATGTACTTATAAATTGTAAATTTATGGATGACTCCAAATGAGAGGATTACGCCTTCATGCACACGCCCAAGTCTATTGTTGATATGACATAGTCTTGGCCAACCTCGCGGCTTGCTTCTTCTGCAGCTCTCAGGCACTTTTGGATTGTATCGAATTCTGTTATGGGATATTTTATAACAGGATAGTAATCTATGGGTATGTTTATGCTCAACTTTTTCTGGCCAGAATCAGGCATTGCATACGTGTTAGTTCAAAACACGGTTGCGTCCTTTCTCACTTTTGTAAAATCACCGAAAAACGGGGATCACGATCGCAGATCGTAAACTCACAAACAGGTGCGTTTATGATTTGTAAACGCGTTTAAATGGGGTCATCGCAATGACCTCTAGTGGGTCTACTAGAGCATTTACGATGAGCGTTACAAATCGCTCATTCTGCCTTCAAAAATTGAGCTAAAACGCACCCTTAGGTCGTCACATTTGAAGGTACCTCCCATTTTACTGAGACAAATCCAGCCCAACCTGGAAGCTCGTGACCTGTCTCTCCACTACTTTTTCTGACAAGCATCCACGCAACATCATTTCTGGGACATTGTTTGAATGCTTTATATCGGTTGACATAGCCAGGTGGAAGAGGATCTTCATTTCCATTAGCCAAGGAACGTTCTTTGGTTCGTACGTGTTCCTGAGGGTGCTATTTGAAGATTCAACTGTCTCATTGTTAGAAATCTCCTGCAGCATTATCCCATGGGCTGTGTGGTCAGAGCCAGAACCACTTTAGCTACTTCATCGTACTTGCCACTTCTCCATTAATTTGGTTTTTTTTTAGTTCACCACATATTTCTTCCGACAGTTCTTGTGATATCTTGAGATATCTTATGATATCCAAGAGCTGTTCACTTTGATTAATTTGTTCCTTCCTTTAAAAAAAAGATACAATGACATTGAGCGTGCATGTGCAGAAAATGGTCTGTCGAGTCATCCTTGGGTATGACTCCTACCGCGGTGCTTTGGATCACCTCCGCCTCGATTCTCTCCACTCAAGACGAGAAGGTCTTCTCCTTTCTTTTGCACGTGACCTTCTCACGTCAGCTCGCCATTGTGACTTTCTTCCAACGTCCCGACGATCACTGTCTGGAAGGCAGTTACGCAACTCACATCTTCTCCATGAACCAAAATGCAGGACCACAAGATATTACAATTCTAGTATCCCATCAATTGTTCGTTAACTAAATAGGAATCCCGACCTCCTCATATAGGTCTACCTATTTAATCCTAAACCTTTATCTGAAATTGTTTTTATGAATATAGTTTTTATGAATATAGTTCTGGCCCTGAACTGTGGAACTCCCTCCCTCCTCATCTCCGAAATGAGAACTCCTACTCACAGTTCAAGTCTTTGTTAAAAACGTTTCTGTTATCAACATATTAGTTTGTTTAATTATGTCTTACATTGTACTACCCTATAACTTGAATTACTGTTGTATGCTTTGTATTGTATTGTATTATTGTATTAAACTGTAGCTTATATGTATTTTTACTTACTTTCTTTCTATCTTTCTTGAATTACTTGCCCATAATTATACAACTTCCACACAACTGCGCCAGGAGTGTCATTTTTGACAGACATGGCGCATTATAAATGTTCACTATTATTATAAATATGATTTTAATAAAAAATAACTTTGATAAAATGCAGTTTTTAAGAAATTTATTATGAGAAAAGAAATGGCATTTTTAGAGATATAATTCAGTCAAATGTAACTTTTGATCCGATAAATTATTATAAAAGATATTCTCATTGCCAATCTATGCAACTCAGAAGAACAATGTACATTATCTGACTTTTTAAATATAACTTTGATAAATGCAAGTTAATCAATGCAATAATTATCAATGTTATTTCAATAAATGTAATTTAACAAATGTAATTTTATACTTTCAAGTCGGGTTTTATATCAGGTCTTCATGAAGATCATACACAACGATATTCAACAATAATTGTATTCATCTATTCATTTTTATATAATATGTAAATGTTAGTTTAATCATTTACTTTGAATTTTTTGATGATCATTAATAATTTGTCTCTTAATACATTATCAAAATGTCCTGCACTGACTCTCAAACTGTATATCTGATCTTATACCCTTTGATTTTCTATTTATTTCAAATCCAAGTATACAAACCGAACTCAATATTATTATTGTTTTCATTGTTTATAATTTATGTACTATGTACTGTTATATCTGGATTCATTTAAAAGTGTTAAAGAATATAAATATATATTTTACCTTGTAAATTCACTTGCATCAGCCTCCAGCTGTATTGTTGAATATTCGAATGAAACCTTATCAAATCAAATTAAATCAAATCAAAGATGACTTCATCTATTGACGATCTGGGTGGACGGGATGTTGAAGGTTCTGTGGCATCAGATAAGATCTCTGACAGTCGATTGAGATTCTTGGTAAAATGTTGGTAGCACTCCCGATAATAACCGTGCACATCTAAAATGTCTTTAAGAATGAGGACGCGCATGCTTTTTCCATAGCTCATTGTGTCAAGTTAGTTGAAATTCGTGAAATTTTACCCGTATACGTTTGATCGTTAATTTGTATAAACAACAAAACTATATTATAGCATATAATGGGATTAATGACCAACAACTGAATAAGTTGGCTTTGTCTGATCTCCGCTCTTCAGGATGATACTATAAAAGGAAACAATGATGAATGTGGTACATACTGTATTTGATTTAGTTTGATATTAACAGGCTAGCTCAAATTTTTATGGAATTACTGCTTGCTGAGCTTTTTTTGTTTTTTAAACATGAACTTTAATTGAATGTACATTATAAATACAGAATGTACTAGTTGTAATAAGCGGGGGGGGGGGGGGGGGAGGGTGCGCATACGAATACTGAATCTTTTGCGTGAAACATCAGATAACATATCAATGAATAACATTACACCAAATTAGGGGGCTAGAAAACTTATTTCATGATAATAGCAGACAAAATACATCTTTTAGGTGATTTTGACAGGTTTTGAGACAAAAATTTGCATATTAAATATATGTAAATTTACGACGTCCTTAATAATTGAAAACAATAAAATGAATTAAAATAATATTGTCTACCTGTTGTTGTATGATTTACAAGGATTGTTTATTAATTTGATGGAGGTTAGACTTATATCTGCTGAGAAACAGGGTAAATGTAAGCACATAATTCACAACCCCTAAGAAAATGTACAATACACGGAAAACTGATATGTTTACATTAAAAATAATTGGGAAAAAACAATGTCTACATGATATGACTGAAATATTTTCGGAGAAACATCAGATAACATATCAATGAATAACATTACACCAAATTAGGGGGCTAGAAAACTTATTTCATGATAATAGCAGACAAATTACAACTTTTAGGTGATTTTGACCGGTTTTGAGACAGAAATTTGCATATCAAAATATATCCAAAATTATGACGTCACTAATAATTGAAGACAATAACATAAAATATAATAATTTTGTCTACCTATTGTTGTATAGTTTACAAAGATTGTTTATAAATTTGGTGGAGATTAGTGTTATATCTGCTGAGAAACAGGGTAAAATGTAAGCACATAATTCACAAACCCTAAGAAAGTGTGCAAAACAAGAAAAACTGACATTTTTACATATCTTCAAATAAGGAGCAAAAAACAGTGTCCAAATGATTTTTTTTTTCTTGGGAACATCTTTTTTTCAGATATTATGGATCCCAATGAACACAACGACACCCAAAAATTAGGATCATAGGGGGGGGGGTGTGCACGGTAGCCCCCTCTGGCCCACGGACTATAAGCGAAAGCCTTTTGTTTTTTAAAGATATTTTTTATTAGTTTTTTTATCAAATCAAATACATATATTACAAATCATTGATATTGGCCCCCCAAAAATATCGCAATAATAAAAAGAAACAAACAGAAGTACCTAACCTGTTTAAAAAAAATCAGATATGATATTAAAGTGTTCTTTCCTCTCGCTCATTTTCCAGCATTCTTTGTTTAATTTCTTGAGGAGTTGGGGTTAATTTTTAGTTCTCCTATTAGCAATAAAAGCATAATGCAATTAATCAATGTCTCCTTCCCTACATAATAATAATAATAGCTAGTTCTTATATAGCGCTTTTTCAAGACAGAAGGCCCTCTCAAAGCGCTTTAAGACCTAGGAAACTTTTATACCAATGTAAATTTCCTTCCAATATATATTTTCGATATCTACAAAATTGAATAATCACCATATCTTCTCCAGATAACTCTTTAAAAAAAAAAGATCATAAATACTTAGAGGTTTCTTCATTTTTATCACAAAAGGCAAATATATATTACAAATTGAAAATTAAAATGCAAACAAACGTTTCCTAGTATATATAAGTTCATGTAACATTTTAGATTGAAATTCCCTTAATCTACTATTTAAAGTACATTTCCTAGGTCTTAAAGATATTGTATGAATGTCTTTTTCAGAGTAAATATAGATCCTCTGTAAATGATTAACTGTTGTGACTTTTCTATATTCATATTCAACAATGCCGGATATATTTCTTTCCATGTAACTTAACATTAAATTTAAAATTCTAAATTTAGATAACATTCCTACACGAATCATTTTCCTTCAAAAGACCTTTCTATGTCAAAGGAATATTTTTGAATAGCTGGTGAAATTTAATTATTTCTACTTCATTTAACCCCATCCTTAGAAATCCCTAGTTGGTTTCATTCCGAATCTGGAATATGAATATACGCATTATAAAATGAACATATCAGCTTTAAAACAATTATTTTGTATATCAAATAATTGTATGCCTACTGTAATAACATAGTAATGTGTACGTGTGCGTGAATGTGGCTGTTTTTCTGAAAAGTGGCTAAATGATGAATATCTCTAGTCATTTTCCATGGTTACCGATTACATAAAAAGATTAGATATAAATGAGGATTGCATTTATTTGATTTCAATGCTGTAACTTGATGAGAAAAAATAAAGGAATACGAGTTAAACTTTATTTTCTCCAGTAGTATAAAAATGACCCAAAGGATAGCTCTTTGGAATAATTATTTTTGTCAAACGTTTCAATGCTATTAGCGTTTTTCATGATCGGTATTGCAAAATCGAAGAAAAGGCGTGAATAAAGATATGTTACAGCTCAACTTTGATGTTAAATAAATGAAAAGCTTCATGCATTTCTAATCACTGCTATTTTCTAAGACTTTGGATGTTATGTTCAGCATTCCACAATACTTGGTAAATAAATGCATTGATGAAAATAAGGAGAGAAAAAGACCGCACAACAGTTACAGCAGAACTGCCGAAGACATGTGTAATTCATCCGTTTGCGATTTTGAGTGACATCTACATAACATGTAGGCAGTCAGTATATACGAATCATGTATATTATGAAGGAAGTTGTCAGTAAATGATACAGTATGTTAAATTTAACTTGAACTTATTGTCTTACAAATTGAATGATCATAGTTTTGGTTTCACAATCCCATTCCTTTCCACCTAACATCGTAACACTTGAGAAAATAAGTGTTTCAAAGTAGTATATTTCGAAATGGATAGAAAAAGGATGGAATCTTTTATAATAGGGGTTGGCAGACTATATTTGGACAGTCCGTTATGGCGTTGACATGCGCTGCAAATATCATTATCTTTTACACGTAGCCCTTCACACAAGGGCGTATACAGTATGTATGGGATGTACACCACTGCAACGCAAAGAAAATATATTTTCGATGCTATTGTTGTTGCAACAACAAATATGATGAACATGATTCTGAATGAAATGTTATAGGCTTACGATTTTATATGCATGACTTATTAATCTTGACACGCTGCAGAAAAAAAAAATTGAACTCTAGCCCGGCAATCCAGTGCACTTTGGTCAAACATACGAGATACCAATATCTGAGTATCGGAACTTTCGGGGAGGAACCTAGTTTATCCAAATATGGACGTCTATCGGGCCCTTCTGCTGCATGTGGCCCCTATTGTCAGTTAAAATGGGCCGAAAATGCGTTTGCTCAAACGAACGAGGTACCACTTGAAACCGATATTAACTAACTGCATGAATACCAGATATCACTGAATGGCCACGCCAGACACATTTTCTGCTGTCCGTCAGACACCCCCAAAATGTGGCCCAAAGGCCCGTTACTGTGGCATTGACCGAAGTTGAATATGCCTATTCTAGGTACCACTGAAAACCAATTTACAATGGTCGGATTTATTCTTACAGACTAAGGAAATCACCACGACAGACAAATAACTGCTGCTTATATAGGGCCCGCCGGAAGCCAACAAAATTACTCCAATGCCCATAATGGAGTATTGACCTAATTTTTAAAATTCTACCTAGCACTCCAAACTGATTCGGAAGACTCGGGATAACTTTACAGACTAAAGAAATCATCATGACTGATAGAAAATCTGAAAATGGTATTTACTTGTAAAGTCTTGTGTAATGCGATTTTGAATATCATGTAGATATTTAATATTTTTTAATACTCCAGTGTCAACTTCAAATCAAGGCCATTAACCTTCTTTGGCTGCTGCCTACTTCAGGTATTTTACTCCCTCCTTCTTTCACGGAATTATTCCTCTGTACTACACATCAGTATTTCCTTTCTTTCCCCCTTATCTGCACTCAAGCGGAATATGGAATTACTATCAACATTTTATATGGAATATCTAATTGTAGCCTTTAATTACTACATGTAGTAAGGACCAATGATGTTAGCGCTCTGAGCCTTATGGGAATGGCGCCCTAAATGTTCATTGTATTGTATTAAGTCTTGTGTAATGCGATTTCAAATGTATTTTACATATCATGTAGATATTGAATATCTTTAAACTTTAATGTCAACTTCTAATAAAGACCCTTATCCCTTTGTGGCTGCTGCCTTTTTCAGTATACATGTACTTTTATGTTTACAGTATTTGACGATTCGATGTATCTTGTCTTTTTAAATTCCCCTCTAATTGTGTTTGCTTCCAGTGGAATGAAATCAATGAATGAAGGAATGTTAATGCCCTACACGTCAAAGGGGTCTCATTCGTGAGCCTTTTGCAAGATCAAATGTCACTCTGACCTCTTTCCATATCTCTTGCATTACACAATGGAACAGTTTGCCTGATGATATAACAAAAATAGTACAAGTTTAGAACGTTATCTAAAACGTACCTATACTTGAAAGACTGACATAATTTTTCTTTGTATTTTGATAATTTCCCATTCTCAAATGCTTTTTGACCACTAAGGACCTACTCATAAGAGTGTATGCTGTGTGTGTGTGTGTGGGTGGGTGTGTGGGCGCGCGTGTGTGTGTCTGTGTGTGCGTGCGTGCGCGCGTGTGTGTACGCGTGCATGTATGTGAGTATTTGTGTGTCGGTTAGACTATTGGTCTATTTCAAATCAATTGGAACAAGCTGAATCTATTTGCGAAATAATGCCGTCGATCACTCCTGATCATGACGGAATTATTGTTGGAGTTAAGTTTGTAAAGAAAAATTATATGCACGGAAGGTCATATTGGAAAGTTTAATAATAGTCTTTGTTCAGTCAAAAAGTTTTTGGAAGGTATGGTAAATGAAATCAATTTGATTAAAAGAGATTGGGAAAATATATTTGACAATACAACTTTTTTTGGTGGTATTATTCGAAAATGAAAATGAGGGTATACGCAATTAAATTTTCGAAGGGAAAGGCAAAAGAAAAGAAACAGAATATTCAAAGGCTAGAAAATGAAGCAAAAAAGCCGGAAGGTGAAATAGTTAGGTTTCCATTTAAGTTGGAAGAAACGGAGGAAAATAAAATACAATTAAAGAAATTGCACTTAGGTCACGAGCTGTGTGGTAAAATGGGAAAAGACCATAGAGCATTTCGAGCAACTGCTAAAGTCAAATAAGAAGAAAACCGTGGTAAGGGAATTGTATGATGAAATTAAAAGTGTTGAATATGATAGAAACATTATGTTGGCTATGATTAGAGAGTTTTATACAAATATTAATGAGGAATAGTTAAGTGTTTTTAATGAGGAGGCTGAAGAAGAATTTTTTCTTCAGAGATGTTAAAAAATGGAGTATTGACCTAATTTTAAAAATTCTAACTACCACTCACTAATTTGGAAGTCTCGGGATAACTTTATAGACTAAGGAAATCATCATGACTGATAGAAAATCTGAAAATGGAATTAACTAGTAAAGTCTTGTGTAATGCGATTTAAAATATCATGTAGATATTTAATATTTGTTAATACTCCAGTGTCAACTTCAAAACAAGGCCTTTATCTTTCTTTGGCTGCTGCCTACTTCAGCTATTTTTTCCCTCCTTCTTTCACGGAATTATCTGAAAATGGAAAGGAAGCATGTGAAGGTAAAATAACAAGAGATGAGTGATCAAAGGCACTGAAGGCTTTGAAACTAAACAAGTCTCCGGGCGATATGGTGGCCTTACAGTTTAATGTTATATTACGTTTTGGTTAAATATCAGAAATATTTTGGTAAATGATTAACCAAACGAGGGGTTATTACTTTGATTTATATAGAAGGAAGGGAAAGACCCTCGATACATTTTTAAATGTTGATTACAACATTTTGTCAAAGGTGTTACCTACAAGAATTAAGGAAGTATACATAAGGAAGTCAAGTGTGTGACTAATGATATTCTTCTGCTGCAAAAGAAAGCTGTACGCATATGTACCCGAGCTTGTTATCGTGACCATGCTACCCCACTATTTGTTAAACTGAAATGCTTAAAGGTTGATGATATTAACTTCCTCCAAATTGCCATATTTATGTTCCGTTTTAATNAATTATCAGATTTTCGTTTAATGGTGTAGGTAAAACAATTCCAGGCGATTGTGCTGACCACCTAATCCCTTCATATCGCTTCCCTCAATATATAATTTGACGAGCGAGCCATTTGGTGAAAGCTTTATCAATGATACGAATGTCCGTGAGTCAATATGGCTGGAGATATCGTAGATAATGGATATTGATCCGCTCATACTGGTATCCCCGGTTACAATTACATCAGTGGCATATACATCGAAGGGTAGGGGTCGGAACACGCCCCATTCCCTGTAGACCCATCAATTAAGATTTTTAGGTGTGTGTGGACGCACGTGTGCTTGTGTGCGTGTGTGTATATGAGCGTGTGTTTAATTATGTTTATGTAAAAGAATCGATATTGAACACCTTTATTTTATTCAATTGTATGTTATGGTTTCTTTTGCACATTTTGGAGAAATAAAACAAAATTGTTTTTAAAAAAAGTCCTCGTCAACAAGTACCAAATGTGCGTGTGGATGCAGGTGTGCGTGGGCGCGTGTGTGTGTGAGGGTGAGTGTGTGTGTCTTTAATTCACAATAACTGAATTTCAGATTGGCTGGATGTGGCTTAAATATTTCAGTTTTAATATTTCTGGGGAACATGAGGCCTCATGGATCCTTAGCGTTGATGTGCTGTGTAATTTTTTGTTACTCCTTTCTCATCAACTATACGATTCGCCATGGGTAAATCGAGTTTTCAATCAGACTCAGTGGCCCGAATACACAAAAGTGGTTTTTTTGACGCGTCTATGGCAATAAACCTAGGTTTGTTTACTAACCTCCTTTGTTAATTGGGGCCAATGTCGTTGGTAAATACAGATGACCTATGTAATATAATGTATTATTATTATGTAAATATGAAAATAACATGCATACATTCAAATATTGCTTGATGAATTTGAAATTTCAATTTGTGCTTTTGTTGCAGAAGTCTACTGATGTAAATCTAGATCCCTTCTCCAACAGTAATAACATAGGTATTCTGAAGAACACCTGTTCCTTTTTTAACTAGAGTTATTAGAGTTTTTAAACTGTTGAATACTTCTCATTATAATTATGTAGGCCTAATTTCAGAGGCAATCGCACAACTCGTCTTAATTTTTGTGTTAACGATTGTATGGAATAAAGTTTTTTGTTAAAAAAGTTCAACATCTTCATCAAAGTCACAAATAGGGATTAAAAAAAAAAAGTAACCATTAAAAACAACTTGGTTAGAACTTTTGGTTACGTCATGCTGCCCAAACTGACACATATAAGTGGTTGGCCTTTATGAGATAATATCAATAAAATCTAAAATATCTTTAATAATACAGTAAATGTCGAAATTGTCGTAATAAGTATATATTTCAGAAAATAGCAACAACGTCTAAACACGTATAATGTGGACACATCTAAAGGTTCTCTCTAACATGCAAGGTATCATTGTATATAGTGATAGAATACGTCAATTGCCATATCATGTGAGAAAAAAAAACACATGAATTAGTTCGGTGTAATTATGACTTAATTTAATAGATTCAATGTGATTAACCATGCACGCACAAGGCTTCCTGTACCTTCCGACCATTTCTGATTCTCTATTAGGCACATAAGATGAAATTAAATTGAAATTCAATTGAATACGTCAGAGGGGGGGGGGGG
>BEXV01001363.1:1470-15418 GCA_003118195.1 Hemicentrotus pulcherrimus
AAATTAAAAATAATTATTAAAAAAAGGAAATAAAGATTGAGGTATGTTAAGTTTAAATTATCTTGTTCATTTTATTAATATAATAAACTGTGAATGAATATCTTATTATCTTTGACTTTAATTCTAACTGCAAAGGTTATGTTTTCCTTAATTACATTTGAATTGCCAACCAATGATTCATTTGACAGCTTGGCAACGGTTTTACTTTACAGGTGTTTATAACATCTACCGTGCCAAAACAAATGACAACTAAACCGTTTGGTGATGCTCCAAGTTAGTTTATTATCAATATCGTCCGCTATATTTCGATTAACTGTCACGTGTAATTAAATCTATTTACGATAAACTATATATCAGTCATTCAATATAGAGTCTCGTACACGGGGTTTTACCTCGTAATCATCCAAATTCATTCTGTCTAGAGTGTGTGCCAAGATTTGTTCAAATTCGTCGGCAATTGTCGAAAGGTGAACTCAGGCATTCGAGTTCACGTTTTGGCAGTCCATTTCGTATAACATATTTAACAATTATTTCGGATATCGTTTTTTGTAGGCCCCTGATGCTTTTTTTTTTCTTCAATTCCCTGAAAATTAAACTATTTTGATTTATTTCGTTCTACTGTAGATATCAGACACACTTAAAACATGGTAGACTAAATGAAGACATTGTAAATATATTTTGTGTTTCCCTGTTTTCTCCATTCTCACAGCCACATTAGATCAAATGTAACTTTTGTCTGTTTTCTTTCCAAATAACTTGCTATTAAGGTTTTATTAATATAGGCCCTACACATATGTTTTAGCCCTCTTTAACATTTCACATTCCTTCTTTATATTAAAAAAAAAAGCACCCATGCCCTCTGCCAAATTTAAAAACTATTACGTATAGAGGATCCTACATTGCAGTGATTTAACGGTGTGACGCAAAATTGGTATGCAGTTGCCGTGCCACTCAGGGGAAAGGACGTCAATCAGTTTCGGAATATCTTTTATCAGTCATTGTACACGGTCATTATAGCATAGATTTGTTATTGTTTTTTATCCTTCAACTGTCATTTTCTACCTAACGCGAAATGAAGAAGAAATGGCCTTTTAAAAAAAGTGAAACAATAATGAAATGCAAAATGACGGTTTGTTTGTTCAATAATAAAATATGAAATGATAATCTAATTATTCAATTAAAAGTTATTCTCATGGAAGTAATATGATTTGATTTTCCAAAGATTGATCCTCCCCTATATCAAATTTGATTGTTTTAATATCCTATAAAAGGAGACGAAATGATTTGTTCATCATTCACTCATCATCATTCAATAAAACACTAGATTCAAAGCATTCGACTCAACGAACTTACAAAAATGGCTTCAGAAGTAAGTATAATTTTCCTTCGTTACACATGTCACACATCTCTTCTATTTTTTAAGGACTGTGACGAACATTTTCAAACCAATGCATCAAATTATGCTTGCCTTTTGTAGATTTGATGACAAATTTCTTTCGGCAAATTGTTATTTACTGCCTTTTTTATTTGCATGATTATCAGCTGGATAAGTTGTTGTTTATGTTGTCGACAACGGTGTCACAGCATAGTAATTCGCTTATTCAACACTTAATCCTAGGGTTGAGGGTGGATCCAAGTCAGCATTAACGTTCTTTGGCAAGATATTAAACTACATTTGCCACTCTCCACCCAGGTGTAAATGAGTATCGGGCAATGGCCTGGGAAATGTATTTTTTAAATGTGTTTAATTCCTCCAAAAGTGTAATACAAACACACAATCGAATAAAATAAAAACGTTTTCAATATTGATTGCTTATACATAAACATAAACATAATTAAACAACAACTTATTACAGGGCCCTCGTGAATTACATCATTATTGCTGTAAACTAATTTGTTAAATTATTGGAAAATTGTACAGCAGGTCTTGATGTTTTCAAATTTCCCTCTTTGTCCAAGTAAAATATTAATGTAAGTAAATATACACTCCATGAATTTCATTGAGATTTTTCGTTTCTATTTCGTTTTGAGACGACTTGGGATACTGCCTGTGCATGTTGCAGGCAAACTATTTTGATGCCTTTTATTTGTTTTCTTTTTTTATTCAGGTAAAAACCCTATCCCTTTGCTTGTGCCTCTTTGCATTTGTTACACTGGAAATCAAAGGTAAGAATACATCTTCATAGTTTCCTCTTGTTTTATAAAGTCTGGTGCAGAGATGCGAAATAAAGTCATTTGAGTATTTTCGGGTATACACGTCATGCGATGAAAATAATTATGATATGTATTCTAGATAGAAATAACGCGTATCAATAATGAATATTGCTTTGAATATGTAATGAAGGATATATTAATTTCTGAGTATCATTTCACCATCAACAAAAATATGTAAATATAGGAATATATACATGCATTCTTTATATACAGTAGTAACTGTTCATTAATGCTAGTATGTAGCTTTTTTTTTAACTTTAGCTTATTTATTCTTTGTTTTAGGGGGTACGTTTTCAATGTTATGAATTCCCATGAATATAACATGAATTCATAAGCGTTAACTTGACACTTTTATAAATGTTTATGATATTGTTTGTTTAAATTCATTTGTAAGGCGATTTGAATATCTTCATGAATCGAATGATACTACTGGAATACCATATTCTTGCGACTTTCCATGTAATTCAGATTGAATATCCCGTCGTTGTACGCAGAGCTTTCATTAAATTGTTAATTCAAATGAGATAGTACTGAAGTACAGATTCTTTTTAGAATCTTGTTATTCTTTAAAAACCCTCATTGCTTTCTCTAAAATCTCTTTACTTTTCTACTATTTGTACAGCCCAAACCACCGATCGCACTTCGGAGTTTCAAGCCCTCTGTGATAGATACAGAACAGTGATGAACGACTGTGAAGAAAAACTTCCCGGGCTACTGACTGCTGTTGAGCAGGATTTATTGAAGTCAGCCGATAATAATCAGGTGTGTTTGGAAGAGGAAGGTGAAACGAACTTTGCCGATGCTTGTGAGATCTTGGAGAGCGTTTGCATCCGAGTTGTCTCGTGTCCTGCTTCAGGTAAGGAACTTCGCCGAAGTAGCCAATTTCTGGATTTTTGGGGAGGGATGTATGTTTTTTTAACTAGACATTCCGAGTTTTCCAATAATAAAATTCATATTTAACTTCAAAAGAACCTTCTTAAATATCAAGTTGTATAAACTAAGAGGATTCAATAACATACATTGAGGAAGACATTACCCCTTCCCTTCCTCCTATTTCCAATTATTTGCGATTATGAAAAACGAACACTATGTTATGGTGCGTGGTTATATAGAGTAGAGTCAGATTGTAAGACTAATGCAAGTTTTTTTTTTAAAACAAATATTTGAGGAAATTCAGGTCAAAAGTTGGTTTGTGTATACATATAGTCACGGATTCTGTATGAAATAAATTAAATGGATTCATGACAACTTTTGAAAAATAGCGCTCAGGGCCATTTCGTGTCCAGCAGATAAAGTTCAGATTGATCCAACATTAGCTCCAGCGACAGTTATTGTTCTTGCAATTAAGTTTCAGGTCAGGTATAAAGTAAGGGTATAAAGGGGTATTCTTTTTTCAAGGTGGAATTAGGCATTCGTCTGTATAGTGTGGAAAATCGACTTAGGAGAAAAATTGTCTCCGGAGTATTTGTCGTGGGTAATTTGTTTCATGGTTACATCGACGCTAATATTTGATCCTTTAACACGTTACCACCTTAAAATCTTAAACGGATATAGTTGAGTTTCGTTGCAAAGGGCGCTACACATAATATATTTTTTTTGCGAGTTTAATGAAAAACTGAGTGTCAAATTTGTAAGAATATACAATTTAAATGATAAAATCATCTTTGTTGCATCAAAATCGGTTCAGAGACGCTGAAATATTCATAAATATAACCATTTTTCATATTTGTGGTGCCCTGCAAATATATGTGGTAATTTTAAACCAGACGTTTTAATAACGAGATAGCGCTTTAAACCTGTTATTCCAGCCAATGCCAATATTGTTTTTTTTTTGTTATTTTTTTAATGTTGGTTATAATACGCACAACCAGCCATATATTGTTGTTATTAATTAATTAATTGATTAGCTGTCACCGTATTTTGGGGAAAGTCGAGCTGAATTGGTGTGATCGTATCCAATCTAAGTTCACACATTTGGGGTCTAAAATAACCTTCACAGAAATTTTAGGTTTTAAAAGGGCACTAGAAAATAATATCATCAACAATAATAAGAGCAATAAACATGCACTTTGGAGGCACAAGAACTTAACCCAATGAAATATGTATTGTTGTTATTAATCAATAAATTGATTAGCGGTCACCGTAGTTTTTGGAAAGTGGAGCTGAATTGGTATAATCGTATCCAATCTAAATTCACACATTTTGGGTCTGAAATTACCTTCATAGAAATTTTAGGTTTTAAAAGGGCACTGGAAATGTCATAAATAAGAATAAAAGCAATACACATGCACTTTAGCAATACACATGCTATTTAGCGGCACAGGTGACGCTAAATACTTAATCATGACAATATTGATATTCTAGTAGTAATCTACGGGTGGCAGATGAGCCGTTGAACATCTTTAACGAAAAAATATATGTATTTTATCATCCCATACAGCTCGTTTTAGACGTTCATCCTCTGTCTCTGCCTCTGCTGAATCCTCATCCGTTGAGTCTAGTGAAACAGATTAAGAAGGACATTGCCATTGCATGTCAAAAGTCGTTACTTTAAATAGAATATCGACTTGGAAAGAGATCAGAGATCATTCTTCTGTCACCTGCTAGCTATCATCGTAATATCAATAGTTGAACTTCAGAATTCCTCAGAAATTAAGATATATAACAGAGCTATTATATGTATTCATTCATTGATTAGCCTTAAGATATGAAATATACAGTTGTAAACCTGAAAGAAATCCCATTTCATACTTTTTAAATTTGAAAAGCTTAGATTCGAACAATACCTAATCAAGATTTTGACATTCCTCGCGGCGTGAAGTGTGTACTAGAGCTAATTTATAAGCGTTTCTATCGTAATATGAATTATTTGTTCGTTTCTTAACTCGTTTTAAAGAGATAATGAATCGAAGAGAAATTCTATGTAGCTGTATCGTGTATTCTATAAAGTTTAATTACTATTGACTTGATGTTTTAAATTATTTCAAAATATTCATTTTAAAAAAAATATCGTCAAAAGGAAAATATCTTGAATCGTGTATTTGAATCAAGTCTTCGATCTTTTGTCTGTCAAAGTCATACGAGATCGACTTATTTATATTGTGAAATATATTTTTAACCTCAAAGAATTTATAGTTTTATGTTTATGACTATGTCCTGTTTCTGCTGAAATAAACTAGTCACTTCAACCAACGATTATTAACTTTCTTCTTTTATCTATTCGACGGTTTCAAATGTAGGGAAGTATTTCGTTTTTTATACATCCTACTCCAAACAGTATATTTAACATGAAATTAATCAAAACGTGTGAAAGCATACCACAAGAACACCTATGTAAGAAAAAAAAGAAAGGAAAGAGAAAGGAAAAATGTGTCAAGAGGAGAAGAAGATACCAGTTGAGAGAAAGAGAGAGAGAGAGAGGGGGGTAAACTGAGAACAATAGTACATTAGAGAGAGGGGGATAGAGAAAGAGAGAAAGAGAGAGAGAGAGAGAGGGATGGAGAAGGGGAGGGAGAGAGAGAGAGAGAGAGAGAGATAGAGAGAGAGAGAGAATGGAAGGTGATGAGTCATAATTCTCGCTGTACACTGGGCCTCTTTTCGGCTGCTTCGCGTAATCTGTTCTGATCCCTGTTACACAAAACTTGTCATCAGTGACAAACGACAGATTTTGATACCAGCTACTGAAATCCTTGCTTCTGATTGGTTATAAGCAGGTTTGTAATACTGATTTGGGTCATTTGTCATTGAAAACAGGCTTCGTGAAACGGGTCCCATATCAAGCCTGTGAAGGAAATTATCATGCATGCTAGTTATTCAACCCAATGTAGCGCACTGCTCATCTTGCATTCTACTTTATGTACGATGTCGCCTACACATGCTGCGTCAAAGGAAAGCGCCAGTCACTGACGCATTCATACGTTAGGAAATTATGCCTTGGGAGCAGCGGGCACAATAACGATAAGGGAAAGTAATAATAATATGTGAAAAAAATGAATAGTATATGAAAACAAAAGAAATTCAGACAGTTTACGTTAAATGTTCGGAATTTTTCTAAAACTTTATAAAATATTCTTTTAAACTTTAAAGAGATGTTATTTTGCGCTGTGACTTGACGTCATATGTGCAGCCAGCGTTAGACGAAGCGTCAACCCACTGCGCCAATCGATTCCTTAAGAGTTTTGTATGACTAGTGTACCGTCACAAACGAATCACCAAATCAGAAACTTCACGCAAGGCCAAGAGATGCAAGGTGATAACATGTGGCCAGGACTTTTTCTTGCCCCCGCGCCCAAATCTGCTGACAGAAAATAACACACACACAACGCTAAAAAAGGTGCATTGAAAAGGTTGAATGAAAAGGGGCACCTAATCACATTTAATTGGGGCATTTTTAGAAGTGAAAAGGGGCATCTATTTAAGAGGGAAAGGGGCTGGTATTCAAAAGTTAAAGGGGCACTTAATAGGAAAGAAAAATGGTACTTATTTGAGATGAAAAAGTGCACGTGTCAAAATAAAAGGGACGCTTTAAAAGAGCACTTGGCGAAATAAAGGGCCTACCTCTCAGATTTGAATAGGGGCAATCATTATCGGAGGCAAAGCGGCACTTTTCAGAAGTGGCAAATGGCGCTTAGAACATGGATTAGGCCTCTATTTCAAAGGGGAAAAAAAGGGCTTTTTTCATAAGATTAAAAGGGAGCACTTTTTTATGTAATAAGGGGCAATTTTCGGGAAATCGAATGCCTTAAGATCTGACAATATCTGATCATTACTCCTCGACTAAGACCACGATTTGTATAATTGTAATTATTATAATAGATCACATTTATAACGCGCTTAATACATCGTTTCTAGGCACTGAGGTGCTGTTGTACCAGCACGCATTAAGTGAAGCAATGCCCTTACACGAAATAAAAGCCGGGATGACAGCACCACGATTACACAATATTATTCAGTACAAAATTACAGTATGCTATGTTACATTACAAAATTGCAGTATATTTACGCTATGTTACATTACAAAATTGCAGTTTGTTACAGATAAATGAATCAATCATCTTAATCTAACATAATTTATGCTAAAGATGACTAATTTCATAAAAAATAGTAGTGGCGCCAATCGTGATAGTGGGATCGTCATAGCATTAGCACTATAAGCCACCACTTTAATACACACCCACTTACCCACTAACTATTATGTGCAACAGAATTACATACCAATGCAGACCCCGCCCCCTTCCCATTTTTTGTCCAGGTAGGTGAATTCGTTGGGTGAGCGCCAACTTGCACTCATAGGTAAACTACTTGAACTTTGGAGAAAAGTTAATGTTAATTAATTTAACCCTTATTGTCGATATTGTCTCTATCTATGCCGCTCCCTCCCACTCTCTCTCTTTCTCTCTCTCCCTCTCTCTGTATCTTGTTGGACGACACATGCTCCGTGAACGAATGAATTTGAAATGTTCTTTTAATACAACAATAATGGCATTAAATAATTTTGGGAAAATTATCTAGAATTATTGATGCATGCTCTAAAACGTATTATATAAATTGACCAACAAATGCATATATAACTTTGTGGAGTAATATGTGCCTGAAGGTACCTAATTGGCTCTTCAATGGACTTTCGTTTTTATATGTGATTAAACTTTACCTGTGCCAAAAGAAATGTCAGCTTATTTTATAACGTTCCAAGTTTGTTTATTACAAATATATGTGGCCATACTGTGGCCATATATACAAAATCAGGCATGGATGTAATAGTATACCCATCACGAGTAATCACATCCATACCTAATTTTGTATAACACATTATCGTAATGCACTCCCATGTTGATTTATGATAATTGGTGTATATGCTTAGTTAAAAAAGAGTGTTTAATTAGATTATATGAACAATGGTGAAGGTTGCAAGTTTTAATGACCTTCTACATTGTTTTACTTATAAAAAAAAAGCATTTGTCCCCCAATTTTTAATTACCATTAACTGCATGTCAATGTTAATCAATGATGATTTGTTTTTTTTTCATACCTGTTTGCTTAAACATTGTTTGAGATTAGAAGCTAATATTTGGAAGAAAAAACACTACATGGTAATGAAATGTAAGGCCGATTTGGAAGTTTTCACCATTTTACTGCATTGTAGCATCTTCAAAATTGATAAATTAATATTTCTGTATAAACTCAAAGATATTTTTCCCTCATCAGATCATTTTCGTTTATAAACTTACACACCTTTTTCTTAATTGATAACACGTACATCTTGTACATACTATATATGAAATGTTAACTGCCAACTAAGGTCATTTTTAGAAAGTATGCTTCCGGCCAAGTGAATTGCTCGTTGCCAGAATTTACGAGCTGGCATTTGTGAATTTTCTTTCTCAAATTACACTCAAAAGTGATTAGGAGAGGGTTTGAATCCGGGTAATGGGGAATGGTATGAATTGTACTACATAGGTATAAAAAGTGTTTTATTTCAATATATTGTAGTCTTTTTATTCAAAATAGTTTATGATTGTTATCTTATTTTTTATATCTTCTAAAATTCATTTAAATAAACGCATATAAGGAAAAAAAAAGAGAAAGGGAATTTGAGAATAAAAAGAGCATCATGGGGACCAATAGGCAACGATTAGGCACTGTTTGCTATATAGAGGGCGCAAGTATAGTTACAAGTAGTGAAGAGGGGCTTTAAAGGTAACAACGATGTGTGATTGACCCTACCATGCAATAATATGGCAGTTTTCCACAAAATTTGAACAATTACTTTGATATGTGCATCCAGACCAAAGGTGTCCAATATTATAATTAAAATTCGCTTATGATTCCGTTTGCGTCACTGCAAGTCCTATTATTTATTTGTCTACCTACCCTTCAGCTGTCATTCTGATCCCATGCTTTAATGGATAAGCAATGGTGTAAAATGTGAAATAATAACGTGTGAAATGATAAAATAAGAAATGACAGCTTAATTAGTCAACAATATATGTTTTCAAGAAGGAAAATTAACACTTTATTGATTTTTATAATTCAACGGTCATTTTGAAACAATTCCAGCCTTAACTTTTCCAGATCATATGTCAAATTTCATTTTTCATGCAAGAACCTCCCCCCCCCCCTCCAATTTCAAATCTGATTGTTTTAAGATCCTATAAAAGGAGACGATATGATTTGTTTCATCATTAACTCATCATCATTCGAAACTTCTCTAGCTTCTCGAAGCATCCGACTCTACGAAACATCTAAAATGGCTTCAATGGTAAGTATAATTTTCGTTTAATAATCCACTCAGGCACAATATAACCTTTTGATGACGTTTAGTGTTGTTTCCTTTTTTTGAAAAATGCTATCAACAACACATACCGGCCTAATATTGCTCAGAACTAGAATGCATTTTTAAAAAGGAAATACACGAAAAAGGCATTAAATCATCTCCTCGCAAAGGATATATGAATTTATCATTACTTTTTGATGAGCCGGTTGTAATATTTGTTTCTGTGGTTTGCGTTTTTCCTTTGAGTTTAGAATGTTCTGGAGAAAGAAAGATTGGTACAATTATATTTGGTGTCAATTTGAGAAAGCAAAGGGGATTCAATCAGATCATGGAACTTCCTAAACCTCCATTAAAATTAGCAAGCAGATATAATCTTCGAGATTATCAATTTTCCGTGACAAAATGATGAATGTTTACAAATTATAAACTCCAAACAATAATTAATGTTATAATTTCTTTTCCAGGTAAAGATCCTGTTCGTATGTCTGTGTCTCATTGGCTTTGTTACGCTGGAAGTCAAAGGTAAAACACAACTTAAATATATCAGCATTTTAAAAAAAAAAATCGATTCTATTTATTTATTTATTTATTCATTTATTTATTTATTTGGGGGGAGGGGTAAATAATACTGCATATCCATAAGTGGGGGTGTGGGGGTTAAGGGGGCTGCATCTCCTGATAATATTTCGAGTATTCGGACCAACGTCGCCATATTATTCCGACAGCAGAGAGGGTTCCTTGTATGTTATTATATATAAATGTTGATGACGAGATTAAATGTTCACGAAAAAATTGCCATCGTAGATATTCTGCCAGCTTGCGATTCGTTTTAGTTCGTATGAAAAGAAGATTCAAAGAAGGTAAATTTGAAAACAAAATTTTAGAACCAGATATCTTAAAGTGTCATTAATTCCTCCTATTTATAGCCCAAACCACCGATCGCACTTCGGATTTCCAAGCCCTCTGTGATAAGTACAGAACGGTGATGAACGACTGTGAAGAAAGACTTATAGAGATAGTGACTGCCGATGAGCTGGTTTTGTTGACTTTAGTAGACAATAAGGAGGTGTGTTTGGAAGAGGAAGGTGAAACGAAATTTGCGGATGCTTGTGAGATTTTGGAAGAAGTCTGTATCCGAGTTGTGTCCTGCCCTGCTTCAGGTGAGTAGTGTTTCAAGTTTCAAGTCATTTGCAGTATTGCAGTTTATATCAAACGCAACATGCCAGATCGCATAGCTTTAGGGTAAAGAGGAGCATCAAACCGAGAGAAAGGGTGAGAGAGCGAGAGGGAGATAGGGAGGGACAGACAGGCATACAGAGAGAGAGTGGGGGGGGGGGGGCTGGGGCTGAGGGGGCTCCACCCCGAGATTGTTCAAATTACCAAAAATAGGGCAGCTGTCACTTTCTATTGGGCAGCAAGATGGTGTTTCAGTATTTTGGAGCGTTGCCTTCAGTAACAAACTGAAACCGAGTGCCGTTACAAACTTTCATATCGAAATGAAGAATATGAAATACCAATCAAATAAAGAAAATTGAAGAATTTTGCCTTGAAAAATTCTTATCATCAAAAACTTAATGCTGTCATGTTAAAATATTCTTCATAAAATGATTTTTTTTTTTGCATCTCTTGCAGCTCGTTTTAGACGTTCATCCTCTGTCTCTGCCTCTGCTGAATCATCATCTGTTGAGTCTAGTGAATCAGACTAAGAAGTTCATCGACATCACATGACACAGGTCAAAAGTCATTACTTGGAATATCGTCTTCAGAAGAAACCAGAGATCAGTATTGTATCGTCTGTTACATCTCATATTCTTATTTTATTTTTGAATTAATTTCATAGATTTGAATGCAAACAAAATGCATGTATTATGTGTAAAAAAAGTACATGTTTGTTTGTAAAGCCCTCGACATGACATTGAAGTGTGCTTCAATTGATAACAGGGTGAAAAAAGACTAGTTGTGCCTTTATGAAGGGAACCTTTAATGCTAGGCGTTAAATGACACATTTCTTAATTCCATAATGAGGTTTATTAAAGTGATCTATTTAATATATTTTTTTGATCGTTACTTTCTTATTTATTGTATTTAGATAATAATCATAATCTATTTATTTTAAAATCAAATTCTCGAAAGACAAGTTTGAGTGTTTATTGCTATTTTACATCATGTTGTATTTGTTTAATATCCTATGAGATAACAATTCACTACTAGTATTACAGTTGAATTATTAATATTATATGCCATGCTTTATATATTACGCTTCGGTGTTATGAATCTGTACTAGCACAACTTTTGTGTACATTCATTTCTTTCTGTGCCCAATCTTATGAGCTGGCTTTGTATTTAGATACTAATATTCTTCTTTCCCGATTTTGTTTAATCTTGTTTTTTACTTGGCAGTAACAACAAATGCAATGTACTAAATACTTTTACTGATATAACTTATTTGAAATTAAAATCCTAACCAGAGAGAGAAAATAATGTTAAGTATGATTTGTGTTCGGATCATCTTGAATGTGGTCGTGCTGTGATGTCAGAAAGTGTGTTATGAGTTAAAGTATAGCATGCAATGGAAACGGATTGAGAAAAGAATAAGAAGAACATTGAAAGGTAGATGCTACCAATTGGAAAGTGAAGTTAATCATCGAAAAGGGAGAGAGAGAGAGAGAGAGAGAGAGAGAAACAGAATAAGAATAGAAACATGAGACTAAAGAGAGAGATAGAGAGACAACGAGAGAAAGATAGAGACATACATAGAAAGAGAGAGATACAGACAGAAAGAGAGAGAGAGAGACAGACAGACAGACGGAGACAGGGAAGAGAGAGAGCTAATTAAGGGGGAGCAAAGGAGATGTTGGGGATGGGGTGAGGAGTCAGAACATGATGGTCAATTAGAGTACATGGTGCAAACGGAGCCAGCTTTATAATGTAACAAAATAGCGTTTCTAACAATTTCTATGCTTAGCTTTCAATTCAATTCTAAGATGAAACTATCAAGACAAAAATATTTCGTTTTCATTGTTTTTATCTATTTCTCTCATAAAGAAAATACTACATACTTTATCATTGTTTACAAAATAATAAAATAACCTTCACATAGGTCTAAATAAATCTGCATGTGTACTCTTACATTTCCATACAAGGTTACAAATAAAGTTACACATTTGCAAATGAAAAATATTCACATAATCAAAATTATATTTTCACATTCAAAAGAAATCGCTAATAAAGTTTGTACTATTTCTTCGACCAGTTTGCTAATAAAATTCAAATTATTTCTTTTCTTTTCCACAATATTTGTTTTCCTCTTAAATTTCCTTCAGAGAGAAAAAAAAAGAAAACATTGAGAGCATAACAACAACATGATCCGTGGCCCATCTATACTCTGTTGCAACCATCCCAATTCAACTCACATCGAGATGGTATGCCTAATGTACACGAGACGTTCTTATACTGACGTAGAACTGCGTCAAGGACGTTGACGCATATGATTGATATAATTCAAGGTTCGGTGTGTCGATGATTGACTTCATACCAAAAGGAATGCAAACGAATGAACAGTGTATTACAGGGGCTTTGCATTATTGGCGAATTCACTAATTGACTTGACTGGCTTGATTAACGCAGGTATCAACGCAAGTGCAACCGTTTTGAACTACGTCACTTACGCTAAAAGTGCGTTGTTACTTAAATATTGGATTATAAAAAAAAACAGCATCCACAACCCTCGAATAAAACGTTGTTCTTTCTTTTCACCTTAAACAACAGCTTTCTTATCAGAGGGCAAATCCTATGACGTCATTGTTTGTCAGCAAAGACAGCAATATACTGTAATAAAACGATGTCATATCATTGCCCATTTTAGTCTTGATACTCCATTCAAAATATATAATATATAAGATCAAGACTTGCCAAGTTAACCAGCATGTTGTCTTGGAAATGCGGAGTAAACAGGTAAGTTTAGGGCCTAATAAAAATGCGAGTCGTTCCAAATTAATTAAGCCCCACTGCATTACGTATAGCTACTTGCGCTATCTACACAGCAAACAATGCCTATAATCGGTGACAGTTGGTCTCCCCCGGGGCCCATGGTCCTCTTTTTATTATGTTAATTAAGAGCTGATTTGATGAGATAACCACCTATCAGTGACCATGCAGGGAGGTCTAATCTCTCTTGCCCAAACTAGTGCAGATAGGCTTTAACCAAAAGCAACCTTATTCAAACTTTGCATGATTAATAGGACGATATTAAAAGACATTACAACTAGCTAATGACGGTGTAAATGGGCAAACAGGGAGTGGTTCCCCCATGGTCGATCACCCAAGATCAAAGATAATTAATTTGATAATTAATTTGATTGTACTTTGTTTTTTGTATTTTGTTTTATTATGTTATGTATTTTAATTCAAAATGAAGTTTTTATGATTTACATATGTATTGAATGAAAATAATAAAGAATA
>BEXV01001363.1:22495-37528 GCA_003118195.1 Hemicentrotus pulcherrimus
GGGGGGGGGGGGGAGGGGAATCTTCTTGTTTATTTTGAATTTTAACGGAATAAACAAACTGAAAAAAAATGCCTTGGGTGTGAAATATTGACTTTTAAAAGAAGTCTTCATCTTTGGATAAAATAAGTTTTCAATAATCAGATTTAAAAAAAAAAAATACAATTGGCGCTAAATTATTTCATTCTTATTTTAAGAAAAAAAAACACAAATAAATATGAACTTTAATAGGTATGCTAAACACAATTCGTCATGAAACTTGAACATTCTGAGATCACTAGATACCGTAACATTGTGTGCATAGTACAATATTTAGTTATTTGAATTCGGCGTTAGAACTTCCCTATAATCATTGCATTTTCTATCATCACCCTCTCGGCAAAAATTATGATCCTTTTAATCACTTTTTTTTCAAAAATAACAACTGTAAGTGCAAGGTTTATTGTTTGCCCACACCCTGAAAATGACAGTGAAATCATGCTTAACGCAGGCTTATCTACAAGCAAAAGTGAAGGTAGACCTTCTTTCAGACAATACATGCACTCACGAGTCTGAGATAACAATTTATCCGTGTACAAAACCCCTTTTTACACCCAGTATTGCCATTCATATTGATCAAAATGATAAATTTCTTAATGTCAACCGTTTTAGGGGACGAACTAAATGTAGCTGTGAACGGTCGTTCATGTTCTGCTAGCCATTTGCTTTAACAGATGTTATATGGTTATCTCTAAGATCAAGATCACGGCGACATAATTTCACTAAAATTTATTTAAATGAAATTTAAATCATCGAGGTTGATGGAATATTATAAAAAGTCTTGCTCTCCATGTCTCAGCATCATTCATCTTTCGGACTTCAACGGACTCGAAACTAGATCTAAATTGGCAACCCGCATACAAACTACCGTCACTGGCTTGTGTTGTTCAACTCTCGGCAGACTAATTAAGTCACCTCAATTGTTTTAGTTCACTTCTAGATTATCAACAAGAGAGGTCGGACAATCATTATGGGTATTTCGGTAAGTTGAGTCATTAGTTCGTGTATCGATCATTTTTTTCCCCTAGGGAGATTTTTTCATTATTATCATTTTTTTTTAATTATCATAATTTTTCAGGATTTGAAAATCTTTCGATCCATCCCAAAATAGGTTTTGGAGTGATTTAACGATATTTTGCAGAATTGTAATACTCATGATTTTCGATAATTTAAAGTTGAACCTAGTGTTTCTTTCAGTCTTAACCGTCTTTAACCAAGAATTTCCGGATCAAAATTAGCAACAGTAGCGGCTCACGAATCTGGGCGCCCCGAAGCAAAATGTCGGGTCTTCGGTCCTTTAAATACATCATATAAAGGAAGAACGATTAACGTTCATGAATTCATGTTAAGGATAAAAACTTTAAGCCAAGGAAAGTTTATGTGAATTGATTGACAGAAATGTGTTAATTTAGTTTAGTCTGATACACTTGAACGATCGCAAAGATTTTTAAAGAAAGCAACTTGAGGACCAGTTTTTGCACACGCTGGTTTTGCCTATAAAAATCATGCTCGAAGTACATTATGAGGATATTGTCTTGTTCGCATATTTTGATAGGCGATGCACATTTGCTACTGAAAATGCCTTCGGTTGATGTTTAAAATGCTTTGCAATCGCATGATTCATACTCTCAAGTGAACACCTAAGGGTGATAAACTATGACATGTGCTCATTTTTTTCCATAAAATATCAATTTATGGAGGGATTATAGAACATGATGATGATGATGTATATACTAATTATGTTTCCCTTTTTCCTCCTCGTCATCCTTAGATCAAGCTTGCTTCTGTTTTCTGCCTGGTGTTCCTTGCTTCCACCGTGATTGAGGACTCTCATGCCATGGGTGAGTGTTTTGAATGAATCACACCGTAAGAAGGGCCAGGGGCGTATCCCAACAAGGAGGGGGGGGGGCTCTCTTTTAAAATATTTGACAAGCAAAAAAAAAAAAAAAAANTATAAAGTGTAATTAAGTAAACGTATATTAAAGTATTGACATTTTTTTTTTTTTTTATATATATATCATTGAAGCGTTTTTTTTTTAAATAGCAAATCTGTAATTATGTCGTCAGGCTTCGTGTTTTACTATAGGGAAATTGTAATTTAAACGCAGACAGCGCCAAGTTTTTGGATGCTGTCCAGTAATCCATTGTCCCCATTTTATGAATTTGGCGTTAAATAATGTTCGAGACTCGGGGCTTAAAAGTCTTAAAAGCACGACAAAGAAATCCGTGTTATCGCTGATAAATTACAAGATGGAATACACCACGGTACTTTTAGGGTTAAGGTAATATCCGGTGTTTTAAAACCTTTTCAACTAGACTCATACGAATATTAATACATATTTTACTGTTTTTCGTCAATCGTAGTTTTCATATCGAAGATCGCTCTTCACCTGAGCGATGCGTGCCCCCTGTTTGCCGAGGAGGTCTTGGACGAAGGAGGCAAGTGCGATCCCGACGTCATTGAGGAAGTCATTGATGAGGTCGACGAGATCGAACTACCCGGCGTCAACCACGACATGATCGAACGCTATTTGGAGGAGGCCGAGCAGGGCAAGATGTGCTTCTCTCCCGATGGGGCCAATGTGCTGAAGCTCCAGGATGGGTGTGCCACAATGGATGCCGTCTGCACCGGCAAAGAGAACGTCATGTACTGCTCGCGTAAGTACAAGTTACTGTTTAATAATAATAATAATAACTCGTTCCTATATAGCGCTTTTCGGGCAGCGGGCCCTCTCAAAGTGCTTATTACCCTGGGCATCGGATCCAGGCTTTAATACCCGCATACAATGTGTGCACATTCTCAACTCCCTGGGGAGCTTTCCAGCCAGGCGTCATTTTTAAAAGCGTAAACTTGCAAATCTAAGCACATGAGCTTTCGCATCCTACCGGATACCCATTTAACACATGGGTGGAGAGTGGCAAATGTAGATCGATGTCTTGCCAAAGGACATTAGTCTGTTGACAAGTTGTTCCTTCTTTGCGATCAGCTTCGTAAGCTCTCACAAGAAACCTTTTACAAATTTTTATTGAACTCCTTAAAAGTGCTTTATATAAACTCTTTCCTAAAATTAAGAGATTCTGAAGCAAATTATGCGTTTTACATCCTTAAATTTATTATTTTTTTTAAATGCGATTTACCCTGTCTATTGGGCTATCTTGGGCTATCTTGGGGTCACATACTACTAAAAAGTTAGTATGAACTTATTCTATCTTCCTTTTCTCGCCTTCTTCTTTCTCTCTCTCTCTCTCTTTTATTGTTGCGCCACCTTCAAATAATACTTGGGTCTTTCTCTCTCTCTCTCTTTTATTGTTGCGCCACCTTCAAATAATACTTGGGTCTTATCTGCCTAGGGCTTAGCAACACCAGTTCCAATACTGCTCTTAATGTGGGCCCTGTAATTGAATTACTCCAGCAATTACCAGGTACCCATTTACGCGGGGGTGGAGAGTGGTGAATGTGGACCAAAATCTTGCCAAAGGACGTAGATGCCGGGCTGGGATTTGAACCCTCAACTCTCGGATTGAAAGTCAAATAAAGGAACCGCTATATACCATGACACCTCCAGAGAATAAAAGCTTCTCCGTGTTTATAGGCCTGATCAATTCCACATGTCTTCCAAAGCTTTGCTAATGAATTTAACCCCTTTACATATTCGTTTCCCTTTTTTAAAGAAATGGCCAGCGTGACCAATGAGACTCCTAACACCACACCCAAGACAACTACTAGGCCGAAGAGGATTGACTGAAGATTCTTGGAGAAACTGGAACCCGTGATCGAATAGAGTTTTCTAAACATGCTGCAATTTTCTATTTCATTTGATTTAATTATATTATATTTAATTTGATTTCATTTAATTTAATCTAATTTAAGTTGATTTAATTTAATTCAATCTTAATTAAATTGATTTGAATTGATTTGATTTCATTTGATTTAATTTAATTTGATTTGATTTAAGTTGATTCGACTCGATTTGATTCGATTAAATTTGATTTGATATAATTCGTTATGACTCAAATTTGATTTGGTTTGATTCGATTCGATTCGATTGGATTTAATTTGATTTGATTTAATTCGTTATGACTCAAATTTGATTTGGTTTGATTCGATGAGATTTGACTCAAATTTGATTTGGTTAGATTCGACGAGATTTTACTTTATTTTATATGATTTCATTTTTCTATCAATTAGCTTTTGTTCTACTGTAATGCCCCCAAAAATGTAAATATTTTTAAATCTACTTAGACTTTCCAGACATCAAAATATAATTGGTTATTACAGTACCATTAAATAATATGCTAATCGTTTGAGTTTTAAGCAGCATAAAAGTATAAGGAACTAACAAAGAGATAAAAATAACACCCCGCCTTCCATACCTTACCCAAAGAAATGTAAATTGTTTTAAGAGATACTGTCTCAGAAGATCGTTGTTGATATTCATTCGACTTATGTATAATTTTGGTCCATGTACTATTTTCATTTCCCTTTGATTTGTGTATATTAGTAAAAGGTTGATTTTTGTGTAAATTTTGGTCGAATAGTATAGAATTCAATAAAATTTGGCACCCATACCATGACAATTATTTGGTTAAAGATAAATATGTTTCGACAGTTGTGAATGTGTTGACAGTGATAAAAATTGAGAACAAAATGATTTGACGTGATGACGGAACTGTGAGGAAAAAAGGTTGAGGATAGTGATGCAGATGAAATATCTAAAAGGGAAAGTAGCGATGGGCGAGAGACAGAGAAAGAGGGGCAATAGCCAACAGTCAAATATATTGCATTCGAAGGAAAGGGGGAAGAGAGAGAGAGAGAGAGGAGAGAGAGAAGAAAATAGAAGAGGGAGAGAAGGAAGAAGGATAAGGGAAGAATAATAATGATAATAATAATATTGACTATTACAATAATAATAATAATAATAACAACAATAACAACAGTAATAATAAAAATGAAAATGATAAAATGTTACTTGAAATAATAATAATAATTGCAAGAAGTGGAAGAAGAAGATATTAATGATACATAAAAAATCTGGGTTTATGTAGCTCTTTGTAATTCCGTCTATGAGCACTTTACAGAAATCAACATTGTTGAATTTGTTCACATTCACAATGTACACCATCTCCATCCCTGAAGAACATTCCTACCATATGGTCACCGCGAGGGCAAATGGTAATCAATATCACAAACGGTTTCTTCATCCTCCGTGTCTCGTTTATCTCCTGGGTATGGAGTGGCAAATGTACACGATTTAATAAATAATAATTAATTAATTTTAAACATGAACACAAAACCCCCAAAACAAGTGCACTGAACATTTCAATCTCATGCGTTTAGGTTAACGTCAGGAACTTTAAAACGGGACGGCTTTATGAGAGATATAGACAATAACGGGAGATTTCAATTGTTTTACATACTCAGAAAAAAAATGCATAGGATGAAGGGCTACACCCCATCTCTCTCCCGTGAAATTATCAATATATTTGGCAACCGTCACTTAATATTCGAGCTTTAGGGTTCTCTAAATAAAACTGATACGTCTTTATAAATTATGCATGTATTTTGATGACGATATTACATTTCCTTCAATAAAGAATGAACATCTATTGCGATGTTAGCCCCTTCCTTGGCAAAATTATAATTGTATAATCTTATAACAGAAATGAGTAAAGTATGGTTTGTATTTATATTAATTCGTTAAAGGGAAAGTTGAGTTCTGTTTCAGACCGCAAATGCCTCCAAGGTGCATAGTTTTTGCTCTTATTCTTATCTATGACATTTCTAGTGCCCTTTAGAACCTGAAATTGCTATGAAGGTAATTTTAGACCCCAAAATGTGTGAAATTTAGGAAATACGATCAAACAAATTCAGCTCCACTTTAAAAAAACACGGCGACCATTAATTAATTATTTATTTAAAAATGACAATACATGGGCCAGCTGGTTGTGTGTTATATAAGCAACACGAAAATGCCAACAAAAAGCCAACATCGGCGTTGGCTAAAATACTCCGTAAATGGTGTTATTTTTTTTTTTCAACGGTTTTTTTTTCTTCAAATTTGTCAAAATATCTGATTTTTTATGATAGTACGCAAGTATTCGAAATCGTTATATTTCAGCCGTCTTTGAACCGATTTTGATCAAACAAAGATGATTTTGTCATTTGAATATTATGTTCTTTCAAATTTGACACTTAGTTTTTTATTATCTCACAACAAAATTGTTTTGTGTAGCGCCCTCTGCAACAGAACCCAACTGTCACTTTAATGTATTTCTCTCAGTTTTTAATTTGTATCATTTTTTAATATTCTTGTTTGGTAATCATAAACATAAAACTCAATGTCTTATGACTTTCTTTCTGTTCAAATATGAATAATAATTAGGGAATTACAAAAATACGTGTAAACAAAATATCAAAGGAAAGTAAAAAGGTAGGAGGGATCAGTGCGATGTATTTCTCGCCAACGAGGTGTAAATCAGGAGGCGGGAGGGGCGGTGGGGCAGTTGCCCCTACCCCCAGATACCGCTAGATAGCGGTGATTTACAAATTTGCTGAAATTACATAATTTTCCTCACTTTTTCCTCACGCTTTAATAAATTATACTTTTTTATGCGTTTGTTGGAAAATGACAAATTCCCAAATTTACAGTCAGGCGAGAAATATGCTTATTTAGAGGCCTACATGTCAGGGCCCGCAGAACGGCGGGGCTCGGGGGCCTCGGGCAGCAAAATATCATCTGACCGTAATTTAATGCCCAAAATGCCCTGAACTTCCCGTGGATCTGACCCCTAGACCCCACCTAGGGCCCTAAGACGGACCTCTGGATGCTAATCTAACAGTAATGTAATGCCTAATATTAAAGATAAACTCCAGTTCTGGTTAAAAAAAAAAAAAAATTATTCTCAGAGAATCAAACGAAACTTACACTGAATGTTCAAGATTACAAATAAATGACATGTGCCAAACAATTTTGAAAGAAAATGTATACTGGCTGAGTAAAGAGCATAGAAAGACAAGGAAATCAAGGTAGTACCAACCCGACACCATGTGTGTTGTCCCATATATAGCTTTCTGTGTACAGTGCTTGTTACTTTACCAAGACTCGGTCAAATTTATTTTGATTTTGATGACTAAAGAACCCTGCAGTGCACACCAATACTTACATGCTACACGATCAACTGTTTCTTATCCTTTCTACGTCTTTTCTTTCACAATTCAATCGCGTTACCAGTACTAAAGTTTATCTTTAAGTGTCCTACCAGTGTCACAATTAAGGTATCAAAATATGTTCTTCTGTACATAATTAAAGGCCTTAAACCCCTGAGCTTACGAAGGCTCCTTCCCCTCGAACCCACCAGGGGCCTAAAGCGGGACCCTGAATACTTATCCGACCATTATAAAATGCCTAAAACCCTAAGCTCCTGGGGCTCCGCCCCCTAGACCTCAAACCAATTAGTGTCCTGCCACTATCACAAATTATGTATCAAAATATGTTCATCTGACCGTAATTGCATGCCTAAAACCCCTGGGCTTTCGTAGCTCCGCCCCCTCAACCCCACAAAGGGCTCTAAGGCGGGTCCCTGAATGCTTATCCGACCATTATAAAATGCCTTAAACCCCTGAGCTTCTGGGGGCTTTGCCCCTAGACCCAACGCCAATTTACGCTACGCTCTACCTGATCGTAGATAATTAAGCCTCCCCCACCCACTTTGAAGAACGTTCAGCGTGGCCTGCGTGTAAAAGGGGGTGATGCGGATTTTTTTGGGGTCCGCCCCCCCCCCTCCTCAAACGTTTTTGCTCATTACGCCAATGATGTTCACCATTACGTACCAATATTTGGCTCGCATGATTTCAAATTTGGGCCCCCTAAGAAATACTGGATCCGCGTCTGATAGTAGGAGTAGTTGTTATGTTGTTGCCGTGGTAATATATGAAGTAGAGTAGTTTATTTTGGAAGTAGAAATTATGTTTGAAGGAAAAAATTTACAAAAGAATAAATCAATCAATGAATGAATAAACTTATGAATACAAGAACGAATGAATGAATGAATGAACACATGAATGGAGGTTAAATCTTAATGTTTCACATTTTACATAAAATTTTAGGGAGATTAATTGTTTTCAGGATTAAGGATATCATGATGTTATGATGAACATCGATGTTGTTATCATCAATGTTGTCACTCTCACTTCAATGGAATTCTAGAAAATCCCTATATTTCATGATTATTTCTTTATCATTGTCTCAAGCTATAAAGTCTTATCAGCCTACCATTAAAAGACATGTGGTCCATTGTAAGGGTCAACTACCTCGTTATCAACAAACTATCTGCCCTCTATTACACCTGACTATTAAACAAATCATCGACTTTGGTATGTGTCTATCAACTTGATCACACTTCCCTACGAAACGACACATATCAGTAATGTCGACCTTATATTCATGTAAAAAACTTTGGAAAATAGACACATTTTATAACACATGTTTATAACACAGCGTCAGTTGGATAAATGTGACCAGCTTAAGCTGTTCATGTTGTTAATCCCTCTATGACGGTCACTCTCATCGAAATGACCGCCGTATCACCCGGGATCATCCTTCTTGCGTCCATACGCTACACGCTCAGGGTACAATTTGTATACTTGATTGATCGCTTTCTTTATAAATAAATAGAATTATATCTAATTTTTCCGAGGTTGATATGAACGTATAAAATGCTGGGCATGTCTACTCAAACTTCATTCGGCTTCACTGACTGGTTGCCTCTGGACAGCAAAAGAAACATCTCTACCCAACTTTAAGCGGGTTTGCAAGATATCGACTAAACGCTTCTCAAACTCTATTTGATTTTTTTGTCCAAACTCGAGAGGGCGATATCCTACAATGGGCATTTCGGTAAGTTCGGGTTCGAAGATCTACTAATAAATAAACTTGTTTAATGATAATTGAGCCGACAGTAAAACACTAATACATGAATTATTATCTAAATCCATCAAAAGTGTATGATGTGTATGAAAAGTCATCGATTACTGAGTACAATCACAAAATGTATTATGAAATATTAGTCATTCTAATATAAAATTAGGAAGATAGCAACAACTTCAAAATATTTAATTGCCATTTTTGGAGGTTGTTTTACTTCATTTTTTGATATGCAAGTCTGACTCTAAGATTACTGTGTAGCTGAGCAATGCAAATAATACAGATATTGTTGGCTGCGATATTTGTTCAGCTTTTACTTCTTGATTAGTCTAATGTATTTTTTTTAATGGTTTTGTTTTAGTAGTTTACCTTCTTTCCTTCCATATTTTCAGATGAATGTTGCTGCAATCCTCTGTCTGGTAGTCATAGCTGGTGCAGCTATAAGGACGACCGACGCCATGGGTAAGTCGAGTTTTTAATATGCAAGATATATATTTATTTATATAATTACCCAGAACCAATCAAAAACACCACCGCTTGTTTGTTACTATGTTATTGGTGGTATTAAAGCCACTCTTGTTTGAGTGGGTGGCTGCACGTAAATTAGTAACGTACATGCAGCTACAGGTTGATGGGGGCACGAACCCCATGAATGGCAAAAAGATGTAGAACAAAAAGAACGAGTGAAGGGATGAAAGAAAGAAAGAAATGGAGGGCTACGTTAATAAAAGAAGAATGCATCTTTTCCAACACTCACATCCTTCTGCATTATCCTTTCACATTTCACTTATTTGGTGAGACTGCGGCCCCCCACCCGCTGGACCCGTCCCTCGCCACTATAAGGAAGCGTTCGTAATTAACTTATCCCATAACCGGAAGTAATTCAATTACAACCTTAACTGCTATACTCCTAACTGGAAATGATTCATTAATCACCATAACTGCTATATATACCACCTGTTCAACAGTTTTCACGTCCAAAATCTCGCTCCACCTCGACGCGGCGTGCGGCCTTTTCCAGGAAGAGCTAATGGATGAAGGCGGCAAGTGCGATCCCGACGTCATCGAGGAAGTCATGGACGAAGCCGACGAGATCGAGGGACTCGGCGGCATCGACGGCGAGAAGATCGAGGAATATCTGGAAGAGGCCGAGGAGGGCAAGATGTGCTACTCACCCGACGGCGAGAACGTGACGAACTTGAAGGATGGGTGCTCGGCCATGGAGGCAGTCTGTAACGAGCAAGCCAACGTGATGTACTGCAAGGGTGAGTCATTAAATTAATACACGATTGCGAAGACTTTCGAGAAGTCAACTTGAAGGCAATTTTCACTTTTCCATTGAAAGTCATGTTCAGGGCCATGTCCTATAAAGAGTTGCGATTGATCCGAATCAATAATATGCAAGTCCTCCAATCAATCGCAAGTTTACAATCTCCTATCTCTAATGTACGTAATTATTAATTGCGATTGATATCAATTGAAAATAATTTGCGATTAATCGCAACTGTTTATAAGACTGGGCCCTGATTACGTGATATCATTTTCATTGCAATGTTAACTCAAAATACAGCGCACAGAAGTATTGATATTGCCAAACGTTGATTTTTGCAAAGACCTGTGTACACAATACACAAACAGGGGGAAGATCCAGGATCAAAATAATTCGATTATTAAATAAATAAACAAATAACTACATAATTAATTGACTAATTTAATGAATAAGTAAATAAAGAAGAACAAATCAACCAAACAGCTAAATAAGTATATACATAAAAATGAATGAACGAAAGAATAAACTAATTAATAAATTTTCTGTCTTTTACCTCCCCTTTTGCAGAAATGGCTACCGTCACCAATACCCAGTAAACCAAGGCACCAGAAGTGTTTCGCTTGAACTAAGTAGTCTCCCTAACAAAGTAATGGATGTCCAGTGTTGACCTATGAATAAGTATTGCATCCAATGGCATTACGTCATTATTGCTCACACTTGCGTTATGATTATTTTACATCGTCAACCCTGTTCATTGTTACTTTCTTTCAAATTGAAGTTTACTGGAACCTAACCTCCCTAAACTTCTTTTTTTACTTTTTGATCAGTTTGATCATTTTTGAAGAGGGTAACGCTGTAAACCTTTTTAAAAAATAGTTAAGTCAAGCAAAATTCCATTAACGTTTTTTTTTTTATGTATTATACAGTAGACTTCAGAAATTTGTGAATTTTATTTTTTTTCTGTTATGTTTAGGGTACTATTGTTTTTGTTAGTTTGTCATTTGCTTGTTGGTCTGTTTCTGCATGTACATTTTTCTTGTTTGATGTGTGACTATGTAAATCGTGTAATATGTAATAATAGCAAATCATGTAATAAAAAAGTAAAAATGTTTTAAAACCGAAGTGTACACAAATTTACTTGACTGAACCTTTTATCATGTGAATATGAATGTTCATGAATATTGGTAGAAATGAAAATCGGAGGAAAAAGGTGAAAATCTGAAAACGTGAAAAATTGGACGATGGGCATTCAGACAACATTTATTCCAGATACATAAGTTGTATTAGCTGCATGGTGAAAAAGGCAGTAGAGAGGGGTAGAGACAGACATAGGGGGACTCAGAAGCATAGATGGAAAGAGAAATAAATAAGGGCCTCCAGTGAAAGTAAAATAGGGCAGAGAGACAGAGAGAGAGAGATAGACATAGACAGACAAAAGTTGGAAGAGGAATACATACATTGAAAGCAAAAGGGACAAACACAGAGTGTGTGTGTTTGTGAGTGTGTGCGTGTGTGAGAGAGAGAATGACGAAGAAAGAAAGAGGGGGAGAGAGGGACAGGGAGAGAGAGAGAGAGAGAGAGAGAGGAAAAGAGAAAGATAGAGGTTCGGGGATTGTGGTGAGAGATCGGGGAACTGCCATTTGGTCTACAACCTGTAACTGTAGAGAGATGAAAATAAAATTTGGGAAAGGAATAAAAAAAATATATAAAAAAGTATGAAACTTTAACAAAGATAAAACACTTGAAAAAGATAGGAAAAGTGTCTATTCATATTTTACTTTAAGATTTCTCCATCATGTCAAAAGGGCCTCTTTTTTGGACGCAAAACTAGGAAGAAACCCAAAAGCACTGACAAGACATGACAGTGTACCGAGAAGACGTCAAATGGGACCTGCTATTGAATCATTCAACCTGCCTGTTTAAACAATTGTTTCATCTCCACAATGAATACACGTTATGTTACACAACATCACTTGCCAAATACACAATCAATAATGTACAACATTAATGATTTCAGTCATTTACATGCAATAGACTATTCAGGGACACGACCAATCAATAGAGGGCATCAAAAGGGTATTTTGATCTTTGTCATGCGAAACGTCAGGAATTCCTTACAATCATGCTTGATCAGCAAGCTAGGCCAGTTATTTTTCTAAATACTGGCAACTCTTAATGCTTCTTGAAGTATCATTGTTAGATAACTTGTATAAATATGAAAAGAAAATCAGGACTTACCATTCGATTGCAGCATCAGATCGAAGTCGGTTTCAGAGGAGCTCTCAAGATATCTTTAAGAAGGAAAAACTATCCCGTTGGATACAAGATGGCATCAACCGTAGTAAGTCATAGATTTAGACTTGTTTATCTGATCAACTTTGATATTCAGTATGGAATAAATGGTAACAACTTTAACAATAAATAAATATTGTGATTTGTTTGTTTGTTTTCTGTAATCAGCAACATACGACAATTATTATATAATTTGATGTTAGATACAGATACGGCGTGCTGAACCCCCGTGGTTTCAGGCACGACTGGTCGTCAGCGTTGAGGGGAGGGGCAAGAGGGGGGAGGGGGAGGGGGCGGCGTTCAAATGGAATACTCCCTGTATTCACAGAGGGGCGTTTGCCTTTTTTGGATTGTATTTGTGTTTTGAGATAATGCAATGAAACGATTGGTATTGCAATAGTCCAGTTGAAAAAAATGTACAATGTCGTACGCCAGTGATAGACCTATTTACGTAATAATGATAAAGTCAATTGTTGTTAGGTACAAATTATATTAATATATTGTGTGTTTTATTGCTCATACATTCCACAAAAAGATCCATAAAGTGGAAAATCCAGACTGGTAAAAAATCATAATCAAAATGCAAAAAAAAAAATAATTGTTTTTTAATTTATTTTTTGAAAATAATTTATAACAATTTATTGCATTTTCCCTATATATTGTACAGAAGAGCATGATCTTCGCAGTATGTGTCTTCGCAATGGCTCTCTCTGTGGTCAAAGGATATCGTAAGTTGAAATTCAAATCATTCGTTTTTTGTTATTATGTGATGATTTAAGGCACCTATATCTCGACTATGTAAAAAGCTATTCAGACTTTTGAACCAGTTCCCTAGCTATCTCGATTTTATTGGGATTATATATTCTTTATAACTATATAATATGGCAATATGTTTGGAAATAATTTGATAAATAACGGATAAATATTTTGTCTGATTGCCTGCGACGTTCTGGTCCTCTGTATTTATTGAATTCATAGGCTGAAATTAACTGTAGCTTTTAACAGTCACCACGCCCACCTTAAAGCCCCACGGAACTACTTTTAGCTACTTGCGCCATCTTTATGGCAAACAATGCCTAGGTGACCGTTTGTCCCTTATTGAGAGCTGATTTGATGAGATAACCACCTGTCACTGACCATGCAGGGAGTTCTAATCCCTCCTGGCCCAACTAGTGCAATTGGGCTTTAAAGGCCCACTGCACTACTTGTAGCTACTTGCGCCCTCTATATTAAAAACAAGGCCTTATCGGTGACTATTGGTCCCCCATGATCCTCTTTTTCTTATGTTAACTGAGAGCTGACTTGATGAGATAACCACCTGTCTAGTGACCTTGCAGGACAGTCTAATCCCTCCTGTAAATTAGTGTAGATAAGCTTTAAGATTTTATTTATTTCCGTTTCAAAAACCCTTTTAATTCGAGTATTCCTTTTCTCCATAACAAAAACCACTCCCACTATATAAAGCGGCTTCATCAGCCCCGTCAATCATGACACAGTATTTGAGTGAGATGTGCAGCTTTTATATCAAAGAGAAGGAGTTCCCCGGCATCAGTGGCTGCAACAGCGACATCATCGAGGACGTCAAAGAGCATGGCGATAACCTGCAACGACCACGGCAGTACATCCCGAACTGGAACGGCGACAATATTGAAGTCTATCTCAACATGGCGAAGAGATCGAACATCGTCTGCACGGCACACGGCGCGCCAATAAAAGGCGCGTGCGCAGCCATGGAAGCTGTCTGCACCTCCAATGAGAACGTCATGCCATGCGCAAGTAAGTCTAAAACTTTGATGACGTCACATCCGATCTGTATTATGGCAGTGCCAGGTTTTAACAAGAAATGGTTTGGGCAAATATTTCCCACATTTTGGAGAAGGGGGACGAATTTCTTTCCATGTTCCAGATCGCGAAGATGATAAGATTTTTTTTCAGAGAAGTTGGGAGGAACAATTTCCTTTTTCTCTCAATTCCACATCAGGAGGGAGGGAAAAGTTACGAGCTCCCAGCACCCACCCCACCCCCTCCCACATCTCTATCTATCCTTCTCTCTAAATGAAAAATAAGATGGAAATGAAATTATTGGGGGAGAGACAGGGACCTGTAACAGTGTAGAGGTAAAAAGTTCCAGATAACTCAATTCAGATCTTGGGGGGGGGGGGAGGGGGTATCCTCTCCGAAAAACCTGCCAGAAATGGTCAAATTGGTAAAAATGGCTAAATTCGACAAAGTTGACAACTTAATTCATCACTTTCTTGGACGCAAATAATGAATTTGATTATCATACACTAAAATATCATCTTTGTGATAACAAATACAAAAAAGTAAATTCATATATCTATTACCGTTTTGAAAACAGAAGCAAACAAAATAAGTAATTTTTGCCGTTTTTGCGAATCTGCAGATATGAAAAAGTTGTGAAAATAACTAAGTTCGTCTAATTAATATGCGCATAATTATGTAATCAAATCAAAACCGAACATAATACATCAATGAAACCTATGTATATCA
>BEXV01001363.1:90182-100502 GCA_003118195.1 Hemicentrotus pulcherrimus
TGGGGGGAAACAAAATATTACAGAGCGAGCAAGAAAATAAAAATATAAAATCAAACAGGGGAAATGTAGAGAGAGAGAGAAGGATAAAAGAGGGAGAAACTGACAGAGAGAGAGAGGAGAGATAGACAGAGAGAGAGAGAGAGAGAGAAAGACACAGAGAGAGGGAGAGAGCGACATAAAGAGAGGGCCGGCTATAGAGAGGGAAAAATGTAAAAACAAACATACATAATACATATATATACAAAATATACATGTATATGCGGGTGTGTGTCAGGGGAGGGGGGAGGGGTGCCCTCGTCTAAAATTCACGGACTTGCAGAAGAACAGCAATTGGGTGAAACAAGTAGGCCTATCTCCCTGTTGAAATAAAACTAAATGAGCTTTGAAGACCACTCGAAAAAAGCAGACGTTCTCGGTTCGACAACCCTGTAAATTGTTCAAAATTTGATGTTCTAAAATTTGATGTTCTTTTGTATGAGGGTATTTTTAATGATTTAGGTGCTCCATTCGCATGACACAAGTAGGTCCTCTATTATGCATGAAATATTGCTATATACCTCAGATTGTTATATTCCTATATACAAACAAAATGGGTCCCGAACAAATATACTTTAACATACAGATGTGTTCCCGATTTATACAAATCGCATGTACGTGTGCGAGTGCGATGTGTGATATAATTACAATTATTTACATATGTATATTTCTAAGTATGTGTGTGTGCATGCATGTGTATTTATGTATGCACGTAGGTAGTATGTATGTATTTATATTTATATTACATATTATATAATTTATGTGACGTGTAAGTACAGTCAAACCTGCTTTAGTGACCACCTGTCTACAAAGACCTCATTTTTTTGTTTCCCTTGAAAATGGTTCCTCATTGAAACATGACTGTATATCTCTCCTATCTCTCTCTCTCTCTCTCTCTCTCTCTCTTTCTATCTGTCTATCTCTCTCTGTATTTCTCTCTCTCTCTCTCTCTTTATCTTTCCTTCTCCCCTCTCTTTTCCCCCTTTCTTGAGATTCTCTTAAGATTTACTTTTACTCCGTTCACTATTTATGTCTCTCTCCACATGTATATCATTTTCTCTCACATGCCCTTCATCGAACCCTGTCTCTCTCCCCATCTATTTTTTTCTGCCCCCCCCCCTCTCTCTCTCTCTCTCTCTATCTTCTCTTTCCCCCACTCTCGTTTCACTCTCTCTCTCTCTCTCCGCTCTCTCTCTCTTTCTCTCTCTCTATCCTCCTTTCCTCTTTGCCTTTTTTCTCTCTTCGTTAGCTCTCTACCTCTGCACCATAATGATTATTGCTGGTTGCCTTTTATGTCCGAGGCAATCGGTTTTGAATTCTCGTAGAATTTAATTAATTCAAGAACAGAAACAAATCAGACCTCGTATGATATTCAGTACACATACATTTATTACCGATTTCTATATCTTTTCTATAAAAAAGAAGAGGATTTTTGTGAACATGAAGATCCTGACTATTATGATTTTAGGAATGAAAATTACTTTTCAATCATGATTATGAAAACATACAACAAAAAATTACAATATAATTATTTTCCTCAGAGGTTTACATGGTTTGCTAAAGAAATTGTCAGTGGTTGGCGTAGTCCTCCGTCAGCAAAAGGTGGTTCTTAGCCAATGTGCAATATGCCCTTTGACGCTTCATTTTGACGTGGTCGGTGACAAAAATTGAACGCAAGATGATCAGTGCTAACTTTGAGTTCATGGCGCATGCACTTATTGCTTTCGAAGGCTTGATTAGTGTAATAATAATAATAATAATAATTTAACTTATATAGCGCTTAATACAAATGTCTCTAAGCGCTTTACAAATATATACTATTACCCCGGTCATTGGATTCAGTGCTTGCCTGCACACCAAGTGTGCACAATCTCCACTCCCTGGGGAGCATTCCAGCCAGGCGTTACATGACGCTCAAAACTGTTTGACCAACAATGACGGTCGCATCATCCTACCGGGTACCGGGTACCCATTTAACACCTGGGTGAAGTAGTGAAGTATTGTAGGTATAATATGGAATGTAAATGACACCTCGTTGCACGTTAGGCGTTATTTCACTAATAAAGAATTGCGTCAGTGACTGACCCAGACTTTTATACGTGCTTTATTTGAGAGTTAAATGCCTGACACAGAATAGGCGTCTTTTGTAATGCGTTATTACCTGAGCAATTCAAGCCATTGAAAGAATTAGCCCATACGTCGGAACTTTAGCATCTTGTTTGCAATTTTCATTCTGCGTTCACAATTTGTAGTATCTCAGTATAACATGGCACGTCAAGGAACGCAAATTGTCGCTGACGCAACAATGCGTCAGCAAAATAAGGACTCGTGCGTATCAGGCATTACAATTCAAGTTCGACGGTCTAGAATAGCACCGTCACGTGTTTAGATACCGCGGCCCCCTGGAGCTTGAGGTGGATTTGGTCGAGCAGTTGGAGGTGGATTTGCTTGAGACACTCCTAGAAGATTCGGAAGAACAACAAACAAATGGGTTGGGTAAAAATTTAAAGCCTTGAGAAAAGCTACTGCATGGCAATTTACAATACGATATTTGAGAAATGATTGTAGTCACTGCTTCATGCTAGTCTTAGATCCGTCTTTTGCTTATTCACTTAAACCCAACCCTTGGTTTAAACTTTTGTAAAAAAATTGGGTACAAAATGGAAATTTGTCCGAGGTCTAAGTTTCTCCTTTTGTTAAAACTGATTTTAGACCTAGCGTCGATGTTACTGAATTAGTAGAATACAGACTGAAATTCACAGAACCCTTAACCCTCCGACGGAATTTAGTTTTATTACAATCCGGACCTTAGTGTTTCATTTACACGAAATAAAATCCAAGTGTGAACTATTATACTTACTCCAGCAGTTATCAATTGCGCTATTATGGGCGAAGTGACGGCACGAAACTTCCATGGCATGACAAGGCCCTCTAACATTCACGATGTGTGCACCTTCGGTGTAGCACAGCATTCCGTTCCTCGCCATTCGGAAGAGCTGTCTCATAGATTCGTCATGGTTGATTTCCTTATCCTTCTCAAATATTTTTTTCAGAACATTCCAGTTGCACGTATACCCCTCATCCACCTTTTCTTTGTTATACATCCCGCAATAATTAGCAAGACGGGCCCCGGGTGTTATACCTGTGGATTGACGAAGAGCAATGCATTAATTTGAGCCTCTATTTATTATAATTATAATAATAACAAAAACAATGATAATGATGATAACAATGATAATGACAGATTCCCGAGAAGAAAAAAAACCCCAGATAAATAGCCTTTAGGTCACTTACTCTCCGACAAGTAGATTATAAGCCTTACGTAAATTTCCCTCGACTACAACTCCCGAGGAAAAAAAACTCATTTAAAAGGAATTACCTTAGACTAACTACCATTGTGGAGGTATGACGCAATAAAACTACTAAACTTAAAATAACATAAGTAATTAAATAGATGAGTGGATTAATAGAAAGATAGAGGGTTGAATAGAATAAATAGTTGAATAAATACATGAATGTTTGAATAATTAAATTAATACACGAATGAAATTAAAGAAAGAGATAAATAAAAACGACGAGGCAAAACAATAACTCTAAACGTGCTTATTTTATAGTTGCGAATCTGGATCACACTGATTTGTAACAAGTCATGTTATTTTGCCGCGTCAACGTTTTTTATGTTGTTTACCGCGTCAACGTTTTTATGTTGTTTACCGCGTCAACGTTTTTTATGTTGTTTACCGCGTCAACGTTTTTTATGTTGTTTACCGCGTCATGTGTAAACGAGGCTTCAGCTTAATTTACTGACAGTGAAAGGAAGAAATACTCACCTCCAAATCTTCCTCCGCCTCCGCCACCATACATCGGGAATCTCTGTGAAACAGAGGCACAGATCATTCCAGATAGACAGAGTCCCAAGAGCAGCAGCTTCTGAAATCATATGATACAAACATTCACGTACACTCATGTCAATAAAATTTATAAGGTCAAACTTACATTGTTTAGTTTGAGGCTTGTAAGGTTTGTAAGCTTAATAAAGTGTGTTTAACAAAAAGAAGACTATCTCTGTACAGTAACATTCATTATTTCCTGTATCATTAAAAAAAACCCCCCGATATATTCACATATTTATAAAATTATATTCATGTTACGGAAAATGAATAACAATTAATGAAAAATGATTTGCACGCTGTAATTATTTACTAACAGCGATTTAACACTATTACTTATGAATAATGATTGATATAGTCTTTGGTCAGCATGATAAACATTCTGTACATCACGGGTATCAACTTCCAAAATAGTTGTATAAGTTTCCAACGAATGCAATAATTAGTTCCAATACAAAAAAATAGACACTACAATCTTCTTGTAAAAATCAACAATTCAATTATGTCAAACTCCTATTCATATTGCAACAACCTTTTCTCACTTAAAAACTACTCCAAATACTTTGAATAGATTGTTTGTTTAAATCCAATCATTGCCAGACATGAATAATCTTCAGAGGTCTATCCTTGTGCATTTTAGGAAAACGTAAGAGATATAAGCCAACAGTAACATTTTATCTTCACAACTGAACTCCGGAAATCCAGATGATTGTAAAGAAGCATTTTGATCTGTCCTCGACTCGAAATGACTTTCAGTTAATAAATTATCAGTTCCTGGACTGCTTGAAATGTTGAAAGTTCAAATCAGAAGTAAGTTTATGCAAAAGATGGATGAATCCCTGCGTACAAAATTAAAACTACCAGAAAGAAGAAAAAACCGTTTACTGAAAAATAAGAACTTACCGTTGCCGCCATCTTGAAGCTTGAGGTCAGCTGAGAGTCTGGACAAATATACTTTGAAAGTTCCTGGGTGATGATACACTTGTTACTCGTACTGAAATGAAGATCTCCCGTCCAATATCACTACTTATACCTTTTGGTCATCGGGCAAAGTACAATCCATTGAGATGTGTAATTGAGAGAAGATCTCTGCTTACATCCCCTGATTAATTGCCCAAAATACATTTGGGATAAATGCCAACTATTTACGTATATAATTACACAAAAATTAATATGAATATTGCAAATATCAAACGAAAAACAGAGGTCACCAAAGGGGAGCATTGAAAAAGCCACTCACCATAATTCTCTTGTTTCATTCCGCACAAGTATAATATTCGTGTATTATATACATGATGTATGTGTGTGTGTATATATACGCCTTTTGGTATTGTATGTTTCAAGTTGCAAATTTGACAGTTCTGTTTTAGTTATTGTAATTAATGTTTTTGTTTAGTTTCCTTTTGTTTATGGTTTTTATCAAAACTTCTGAAGAAATATTTAATGTCGTTTTTTTTAAATTTCGCTCTTAAGGACATGGACTGTATAAAACTCCTTTCTTCCAAATAGTTTGTAATGGTCAAGCGGTGTGTTGTGTGTGATTTATTTATGCTGGCGTGGTCTTGCTGAATGGTCAGCAAAGTGTGCATGACCCTAAGGTAAGTGGTTCAAATCCCCACCACGGTACTAACATCCGTTTTCCAAGACATTAATCTACACGATACACATCTCATGTGTATCGGGATAATTCATCTGCTATATCTTATCTTTTTTCTTAGCTATACTAAAAAACACTATACCTAATCCTATACCTTAACTTAACATAAAACCCAATTTCAACCCTAACCCTGTAATCCATATATCATTGACGAAAATTAAGCCGGAGTAATTCCCCCAAACAATGGTGGATCACCAGTCAGAACAGGTAGTCCGGTTTGACAATGATGACATGTCTGTTTAAAATTAGTAACCGCCTTTTTCATAATTCAAAGTATTTCTTTTAACCGTGTATTATTTTTATCCCATAGAAACACAATAGGATTATAGGTGTTTGTCATGATAGCAAATGTATTTAATATAAACAGAAATCTTCTATTTTCTCATTTCTCCGAAGTTTTCTCCGAAAATAGTTAGATTCATATCGTGCCTTTAAGACTTCTATTTCAAATATGATATTCTGCAATATCATAATTTGATCATAGCTGAGTGTTATATTCCAAGATGTATTTTTGGCATATTTATGAGGAGTTGTAAGGGGAGCTGGTTGTTAAGTGACACACGAATGGATCATATTTTGCACAAAGAGCAAAAGAGTATAAATACTGATACGGGGTGGGCGATTGCCATTTAGGTTCTAGTAAAAAGTTTGGAATCATCCGGCAGTTTTCAGGAGTTTTTTTTGTTTAATTTCCAGTCAATCTAAAACTGCAAAATGACTACTACGGTAAGTGTGATTATTGTATCCCCTGACGATTTCTTGGTAGAATCCTCTGTTTGTATATAAACTGGTTTTTTTTTAGCGCTGAAACGGATTCATTTTCAATGTATTCACATTTTCTTCTCATTTGAAGAGAGCAATGAGCAACCATTGATGATTTCCGGTCACCTCAAGTGAAGTTGCGCTTGTTATCTGGGACAACATCTTACGTTCAGTGTATAATGTTACTATCCTATTATCATGTTGTCATATTATCTGATGCCAAAGGATTAGCAATTAAACGTCCAGTCAAACGAATATTCTTTTTAAAACAATGTGAAATGATAAGTCCCAGTTTTGATTTTCCTGTAAAACCACGGGGTGGGATGACGAACCAAAATTACTTTGCATCTCTTTTTTAAAAAGGCTGGAGAACACTAAAAAGAACTGTTGATTTAAGCGTTGAACGGTGACATGAGTTTTCGTTTGTCTTGTAATTTCAGATGATGATGCTTCTGGCAGTCTGTGTATCTGTTATGATATGTACCTGTGCGTCACAAAGATACGGCGGATACGGAGGCTATGGAGGTGAGTAATTATATTGTCCTTAGTTATGAAATTAAAATAAAAAAACATTGTTTAAAAGCATCATTTAACGATGTTTAATCTAAGATGCATGGCCGTACGTGTTATCAGCGTCTGTAATATGGTGTAATATTGAAGCCCTTACAAAATAATTGCGCTCTAAAATGGTCAGGAAATGCCTCAAAAAAATAGAAATCTTTGAGTGACCGGTTTTACCACACTCAATTTCCCCAATAGACTGTAATGTTATAAAAACCGTTAGGAAAACGAAAAAATGAAATTTCGATATCAGACGGGCGATCGCATAACCTGCGCGTACGTGCATTAATTTATTTCATAAAACTTGAATAATGTATAGGCAATAACGCATTCAAAATTACATCTCTGGTGCAGAAGGCACTTTAAACCACGTCAGTCGCTAGCGCATTCTTGCGTCAAGAATAAGGAGCCCGTTGGTTAACAGGCATTTCGTATACGATCCCTTGTCACATGAGCGTGTGGGTAATATTATGATTGTTTGCTCGACGTTTATAATCCTTTGCCATATACAGGACCAAGGCATGATCCGAGCACCCGGCTCACGCAGTACTGTGGGTTATTTGCCTATGAGAAGATGGATGAGGGCTATGGTATGTGCACCTGGAAGGTCCTGGAACAGATATGGGACAAGAGCAAAGACATCAACCGTGATAGATACATGCTAGACATCTTCAGGATGGCACGGAATGGGATGCTGTGCTACGCCGAAGGTGCTCGGGTAGTCAACGTCCATGGACCCTGTGAAGCGTTGGAACTCGCGTGCCGTCCCCACGCCCCCAAAATCATTGATCAATGCTGGAGTAAGTATGATGTATAGTCATTCCTTGCTTACATCAACTAAAAAATATAAAACTCTCAAGGTAATTGACTTGTTAAAGAAAATCGCATATTCAAGCCACAACTTACAATAATTTGCTCCTACTTCATTTTGTAACATGTGGCAGTGTTCTTCTGATGGCGTTAGATTTCAGTTCAATGCTGGAGTAAGTTTGATAAAGTTATTAATTCCTTCCATTAACAACAAATAAATAGTTTTTAAAACTCTCAAGGCTTAACAAAAATGTAATTTACTTTTTTAAGAAAATCGTATGTTCATGCCACAACTTTAAAATCATTTGCTCCTAATTCATGTTGTATCCTGTGATGCCTGTGTTCTTCTGATGGCCTTCGAATTGACATTCATTTTTTTTTTCATTTCATTCTATTTCTGAATATTTTCAGGGTTGTCCCAAGCCAAGCCACCTGCAGCCCCCGCACCAACTCCTCGACCAGAGCCTCCTGCAACGCCCCGTGGCCGCGGCATTTAAAACCTTGACGGAGCTACCCAACGGAAGTCTCTCACCCACCTTTTCTTAAACTAGTATGCCCGTTTCAACGTGATGCGTCAATGAATTGACGTAAAACTGCGTCATATTACTGACATAAGACTGCGTCAGCGACCAAAGCGATCCTGGATGCGCCAATTGAGATCTACAAAACGTGAATGGAACATTAACCATGAAAATAACGCGCTGAAGTACAGGCTTTTGGGTTAATCACTTTAACGAATTCGTTTAGCGCGGTAATCGAAATATCTCTTAGTGTACAACAGGCATTAAACTCCAATATGGTGCATCAAAGTTCCTGACGCAGTCCTATATCAGAAAACATGACGCATCGCGGGCATCAGGAGTAATGCATGTTGCACAACTCGGTTGCGTTATGACTTGCACTAATCAAACATTTGTGGAAAATTAGAGCATGTGCAAGTAATTCAATGCAATTTTCGACTCACAATTATGTGTTAATTTTGTCGTTGTAAGGTACTACTTTTGCAATGACGTTTAAAAACCATTATGTCCGTCTCTTGATGACGTAGGAGTGCGTCAGACACCGACACGTTCTTTTAAACATGTAAACCATTGTAAAAAGAAATAATAATTTGTATCTGTATGTTACGTTATCATGATGACAAGTAAGTTCAATTTCCACATTAAACAATTCGGTTTAAAATATCACAATCGTGATACTTGATATTTACTTTAATATAGCACGTTGTAATGATGAATGAAATTATTTGTTGTTGTTGTTCTAAGTTTTAAAAATGCCAATATGCTTGTTGTTTTTTTTCATGAATGAATAAATCGAAAATGACCATATGTGTACTAAATCTAATTGAAACCGTTTTTCTTCTTTTCTTATGTAATGAGTTAATATGTCCATCTGACATGCACTATGTGCATTTTAGTGAACATACATGTACACCGAAAGAAAGCAAATGCTGAAAATAGATAATGAGGAGAGGAAGGACTTTAAAGAATCGAGACAGACACATAATATCCGAAATGAATATAGATATGTATTTGAGAGAGACGGAGAGGAGAAAAAGTGAGAGAGAGTGAGAGAGAGAGAGAGAGAGAGAGAGATAAGAAAAATAAGAGAGAGGGGCAGGGAGAGAGAGAATAAATAGAGAAAGGGAGAAAAGAAAGTGCGTGTGTGAAGACAGAGAAAGAAGGAAGGTGAGAGAGGGAAGCAGATATAGAAGAAGACCTGATAAATGATGAATGAAAACAGGAATACAATATTTTCATCAAAGGAGAGAAAAACAACAATTTTGGGGGAACAGAATTACAACACGAATTCGAGATGGCACAGCACAATCAATTCTTGCTTCCTTTTTTTGTTATTAGATTATTTTCGTTTAAGAAAAAGTATTTCCCCTCAAAAGACTGCAATACAATACATAAGGGATAAGTAGAGAGCTATATAAACTTGGGATAATGTTTTAGGTAACGGGACAATTGATTCCAATAATACATCTCTCTTTTGAGCAAATTTCTACTGCAAATGTTCGTTTTCTGAGACAATCGGTTGTATATTAAAGTGGCCAGATATTCCTTTTTTCCAACTTTTGCAACTTCTGGATTGCTCAAATTTATTCACGTTCCCTCTCAACTGGCAAATTTCGCCTTGATGAACATGATTGTAATTGTAATACAATTCTTTTATTTGAAAGATACTCAAATGGCTTGCAGATATTTGTAGACTATCGTTATATTTTCCTTAGCTACATGAGATGAAGGATATACATGTAGGTGGATTGTATCATCTGGATTTAAACTGTAAACGAACATGAGTCCAGGAACAAAAAGCAGACGAAGAACAAAAGTAAGTCCAGGAGTTATCCCTGTGGAACTGTACAATATCGGTTAAAGAATATTACCCGGGTCTGCTAGGCTGCCGAATTCGGTGCTCACAGCATTTAAGGAATTCCTTCCTACCGGTATACCCATTTAACACCTGGGTGGAGAGTGGCAAATGTAGATTAATCTTTTGCCAAAGGACATTAGTGCCTTTATCCTTTTCCCTTTCTTCCTTGCTCTTTTTCTCTTTTCTTGCCCTTTTTTCATGACTGTTTTTTTTTTGGGGGGGGGG
>BEXV01001364.1:20789-33820 GCA_003118195.1 Hemicentrotus pulcherrimus
ATTCAAGCCTTATAATTCAAAGTTATAATAAAAGTGTCTTAAATAATTACATTTGCATTTTATAAATAGGGTATACTTACAATTGTCTGGGGCAATCTCTTTAACAAAGATTCCTTCAATGAAAAGAGAGAGAGTGTTCTTCTGCTATGACTGCCGATGAGTATCACTCTGCTGTTCGGCTGTGAATAAAGACAAGATAAGGTTTTTCATATAGTGTATTATTGCTTAGCCCATGGCGCAGAAGGTGCTGTGAATAAGGAGTGAAAGTCATAAAATTAATAACACTCGTATAAAGTTCTCAGTAATGACAACACAGTTGAAAGTACTGAATAAATAACATTAAATTCTGCTTAAAATATTAGCCCGCTCCAGTCCACAGTCAGCAAAGTCCACCCAAAAGTATCCATGCTATAGTGTAGATTTGAACAAAGAATAACTAGGATCTCTTTCTTACAGAAACTCACTTTATTGCCAGGAACCTGTGATATGTATGTAAGTAAATAATCATATTCATGTAGGCAAATATATAACAATTGTAAAACGATAGTATGATTCGTTTTATGTTCTACCGGTATGTGCATTGTATCTTGTAACAAAGCCAATGGAAACAGAATGTCTATGTATTACCATGAATCAATAAAGATGAAATGAAATGAAAATGAGACGAGGTTAAAAAAGACTCACTTGGTAGTGGATGATAGAAGGTGTAATGATGCCATGGAGATCACTATGAGATACAAACTTCTTGCTTCCCACATCAAACAATGTCAGTCTTGCACAACTTCCTGATCCAGGCTGGGTCAAATAAACAACAGAGAGAGAGAGAGAGAGAGAGAGGGGGAGAGAGAGAGACTGTCAAAATCATTACAGCAAACAAAAGTTAGTTTTTTCACTTTAACCATTCTGTGCTCTTAGCCTTTCCATACCTACATGTATGTTAATGTTCTGGAAAATTATATGTTCTTCATTACAAGTTCATAAATCAAAAGAGTAACTTATAATCATAACCTTTGTCTGAAATTCTATCAATAATATTTGTTGAAATTCACTGAACTTGAACACTTTTTCCCCAGCTTGAGAATATCTGCATGACACTGGTTTTCAATTCAAGCTTTTCTAAAAGTAATAATATAAATATATCTCCTCTTTTTTTGTTATCCTGTTTTCAGGTTATAGTCAATCATTCACATATCATTGTTTGGAGCCAGAAGGGCATTAATTGATATACAATATATATATGTGTATATGAATAAGTGCCCTTTGACTTTAACCTGAAAAAGGAGATAAACAAAAGAAAATGATATATTATTACTTCTTTTAGAAAAGCTTGAAATTGAAATGAAAACCAGTGGTATGCAGATATTGCCAAGCTGGCGAAAAAAGTGTTTAAGTTCAGTGATACACAAAAGAAATGATATGCTATTAGTAATTCTCTTAGAATAGCTGCATACAGAAATTTTCAAGCTGGAAAAAGGTGTTTAACCCTTTACTGTACTGGGGTATTTTGAGCACTCTCTATGATCTTGGCCATCGAATATCCGATGAACACGAAAATTTGCATGTTTGTAGATATTTACGTAAGGAACAAGATGGTATTATTATTTTTTTCATAATATGCAAATTTTTGTCGTTATAGCCTAATTAATTATGCAAAGTGCTAATTTTATGCATTTTACAGAAAGCTCTGCATATTTGTCTGTACAGATTTTGATGACATGCGCATACTAATTGTTATGTAACACCTTACAGGTATATCTGATTTCGACGAAAATGGTATCAAAATGTGCATAAGACTTGAGGGGGAAAAGTCATGAAATGACAATTCAAAATTCAAAGCGGTTGCAGCGCAATCTCCAAAAATGTCGCCCCCCCCCCCCAGTACAGGAAGGGTTAACACAGAGTTAATGCCCTTCTGGCTTTGAACAGATATCTGATCATGGCTAATTGAAAACAGTAAGACAGAAGGTTGAGAAATAAAACCAAAAAAAAATTAAAAAATGATAAGAAATCATTGCAGTAATGGTGGCCCTTCCTCAAATTTATTTTTTCTTCTTCAAGATTTACAACTCTGAAGAAAAAGACATAGAAGTACTTAGGCCTACCTCTCTTGTCTGCTTGAACTGAGGAACTCCACTTGCACTATGTGATCTCAAGAATGTCAGGTCAACCATTTTGTTTTCCCCTTCACTAGATGATGATTTCTCTCTCCCATCATTCCTCATCTGAAGCTTGTTTCCTACTATATTGGCTTTTCCTCTTATAGGTGAGCCCTCAAGACAACCATTGTTGCTTTCCAGTTTCAAGTCTTTGGTTAGGTGATAGTGCGGCTTTTCATCAATGGATTCAGCCTGGTACATGCAAGTCCTGGCCTCCCTGCCATTCATCACACTGCATGGAGCATAGGTGGATTTTGGACGATCCTTTGTTTCACTTTCATTAGTACTGTTAACTGTAGTATTGGTGCTTCCACTTAGTCTCTCATCACTCCTTACTTTGGTTTCAGTAACATCGTTCCTTTTACGCTCTTTTGTCCGAGATAAAATGTCCATCACGTCTATCGGACCTTTCTTCTCTTTCAATGCATCCTCAACTATCCTGCTTGCATGAGACTTGTCAGCACATGCAGAGGAGCTGTTCTGGGGACCATTGTTGACAGATTCCAATAAACCACTGACCCCTTCTGTACTTTGTTTGATGAATGATGAACAAATTTCTACATTCCTTTTGATGGGAAGTTTCACCAGATCACAATTTGCTTCCAAGTTCAAGTCATAAACCAAGGCATGGCTATCATGATGGTCATGAGTGACGGGCACACTGGCCCTGCTTTCATGCACCACAGAATGGGAACCGTTCTGTACGTCCTCCTTATTGAACTCATTCACAGAAGTCTCTGTTGAAAACAGGTCAGCTGAGAGCTCTGTCACAATCTTCTGAAGAGGTAGCTCAGTCGCTATGGCGATGATGTGATTTGAGATGGGTATCATGGAGCATACAGAACCAAGATTGCTATAATAAATAAGACAGACAGAGATAGATTGCTAAGTAAACAGTGCCATAGAGATGAGAAGAATATCATTTCAAATGGGGATGTTTGGCAGGTGGAACAGTAAGGGAAGCAGTTCAAATTATCTTTTATTAGAACTTTTCTCCAGATCACAGTATTTTGATATTGTCTGTAAAGAAAAACCTACGGGTAAACGACAAGGGCAATTCTTTGTTTCTTAATTCATTTCTTCCTTCCAATGAAACGCCCTTTGACCGGTAGGACATTTTTCTCAGTTCACTTCCTGTTAATCTAAACTATGTAGATATTTTCCCACAGCACATATGCGACATACACTATGTGTATGATTTCAAGATCACATACCCTTCTATCAATGTAGACTGCATGTCTGTTGTCGTCTCATTATCTTCATCCATTGTAAAAATCTGTATGTATGGTAAAGAAAGCAATGTATTTAAATTGAAATATATATAACAATTTCCTTGTTGCTTTCAGCTGAGCAAAATAACATAATCAATATAATAATACTTGAAAATCTACATCTACCATCAAAAATAAGAAACAACCATCCATTATGTAAGAATTCATTCATGATTATAGCTAAATTAAGCATAGCTTCAGATAAACACAAATGCAGGCTGGATAACCCAATTATAATAGGATAATTTTGTTCTCCTTTTGTTCTTCTTCATATTCCTTATCCATTAGCCAATAGAAATTAAAGTTAGTTTTGTACATTCTAGCAGTACACTGCTCAGCGAGAACAATATAAATACTGATGAGGCTACCCTGGGTAGACAAGACATATTATCATTATTATTATTATTATTATTATTATTATTATTATTATTATTATTATTATTATTACTAATGANTTAGTCAAAACATATTCTTTCACATGATTGGTAATGAGAGCTTCCATTTCATTTTTTGAAATTGGGGCGTTTCCAATACTGGTCTTTACCTTTAATTCATTTCTTCCTTTCAATGAAATGCCCTTTGACCTGTGTGACATTTTTCAAACCATTTCATTTAATTACCATTCTCAGTCCACTTCTTCATAATTCAACTCAATTCAATTCAATTCAAATCAATTTAAATGACCATTTAATTTGACAACATATTTGACATCTGTTCAAACAATACAATTTATACGTAGAAACATAAATATAATTAAAGAATTTGTATTACAAGGAAGAAGGCACGAAACCCGATAAGCAAAGCTTAAAATGGGTACGCCCGAATACACAAATACATAATATACATTATAAATAGAAGAAAGGAAGAAAGGGATAGGCAAGAAGAAGAGAATAGAGAGCTTGGAGAATTTTTTAAAGATATTTTGTGTATGATTTGAAGATCACATACCCCTCTATCAAGGTAGACTGCATGTCTGTGGTTGTCTCCTTTTCTTTATCCATGGTAAAAATCTGTATGGATGGTAAAGAAAGCAGTGGATTTTGAAATATATAACAATTTCCTTGTTGCTTTCAGCTTCGCAAAAAAACTTGATCAATATAATAATACTTGAACATCTACATCTACCATCATAAATAAAAAACAACCATACAGTATGTAAGATTTCATTCTTCATAATAGCTAAATTAAACATAGCTACAGATAAACACAAATGCACACTGGATAACCCAATTAAGATCGGATAATTTTTTTTCTCTTTTTTTTTTCTTCTTCTTCATATTCCTTATTGGTTAGCCAATAGAAAGCTGAGGCAAGTTGGTTACGGTTAGTTTCGTACATTCCAGCAGTACACTAATGATTTTTTTTTGTTATTGTTGGTGCACTTTAAGGTAAGGATCTTTAAGTAGCATTAAAGATAAAGTTGAGTTCTGGTCATGTGATTGCATTTTGAAAGAAAAGGTGTGGAATGGATCAGAAAAAGTTGATCATGTAGCATGTACATGTAAGTATTGGTGTGTACTGCAAGGTTCTGGAGTCATCAAAATCATAATAAATTTGGCCCAGTCTTGGTAAAGTAACAAGCACTGTACACAGAAAGATCTATTTGGGACTACACAAATCGTGTCGGGCCTACTTACCTTGATTACTGTATCTTTCTATGCTCATTACTCAGCCAGTATACATTTTCTACCAATATTGTATGGCAATTAAATGACATTTGTTTGTCCTCTTGAACATTCAGTGAAGTTTTGTTTGATGAGAATTCATTTTCTTTTTTAAACAAGTTTATCTTTAAACTATACAGGAATGATCAAATAAAGCTCTCACAGGATTTCAAGCATGATATATAACTTACTTTAAGTTGGTTGCCATCAGCTAAGGCCAGATGGTGTCCATCTTGTGTCCAGCATGCAGCAATAATGTCCAGCCCATTCTCCAGGACATTGGTCTCACCATTCTGAATGCTGTAGAGGACGACTTGAGACTTGGCGAATACCACCAGGAGTGGCTTTCTTGGGTGCCATACACATCCTGTAAAAGTATTTACAATGCAATAATACACGTTATATAAATTGTATCCAAATGATGAGCTGTTCCAAACCTCACTGACCAAAGACCAGTGATATGCAAAAGAGGCACAGTCCTCTTTTAATGAGGTAATAGTAGGAGACCAGCCTGTAGGTCCCGTGACCAATCTCGGGGAACAAAGGTTTGAAAGTGTTTTTGTGTTCTCTGATGAATATCAAACAATTTTGACTTGGGCTGCCCCCTTGAAAATCCCAGGCATTTTCGTGAGGGGTCAACAAAGGTCATACAGGGTAGAAATTCAAATATATTCCAATCGTGAATCGTATTAGAAACTAAAATCATTAGAATCAAACGATGTAAAGCGTGTTGGTGAATTTGACCACAAGTCTAAAGTGCATTGACCTTTCTGACCAAAGCGCCCTCATTTAAGGTCGGAGATATATACAAACTATTCATTTTTGGAATTCTTATGACCAGCCGAGTAATTTGATATGCATATCGACACGATTGGAATATATTTGAATTTCTACCCTGTATGACCTTTGTTGACCCCTCACGAAAATGCCTGGGATTTTCAAGGGGGCAGCCCAAGTCAAAATTGTTTGATATTCATCAGGGAACACAAAAACACTTTCAAACCTTTGTTCCCCGAGATTGGTCACAGGACCTACAGGCTGGTCTCCTACTATAAAGGATGGTCTTCTGGGGGAAACTCAAGTGAATTACTTCCATCAACAAGACTACTATATATATACTAAAAAGGATGTAGTAATAATAATAGTATTAATAAGCTCTACCTCTACGGTAGTCATAAGTATGGTTATAACAATCGTTATCACAGTAGCTGAGTGAACTGTGCCTTTAGAAGCACTTAACAACATGACCAGAAAGAAAAATAGTACCTTTCTTGGTTAAGTTGGTTCAATTTCTATATCAAATTCTCATATCTGAGCTGAAATATAGTTTTACTATAATCTCGACTGAGTCAGGAAAGTAAGAGCATTTATAGTTGCTGTAGATCTGAATGAATGGACATGCTTCTACGCATTAAACAATGATTTTTTAATAATCATGCATTTTGCTTCCATAGCACGTCTTCATGGGCCACTTCATTTGTTAAACCATCTCATTAGATGTGAAGGAGCTACACTTACCTCTTCCATGCCCTCTGTGCTCTACTGTATATAGTTTCTTGAACTCACGATTACTGGCAGAGCTCCTATTCAAAGGTGAAATAAAAGACACCGTCAACTGTAATGCATTCACTGGCTGCCATACTGTTTCGTATAAACTTCAAAGAGCATGTAAACATGTTGAATTTCATGAATGACAAAGATTTTGTTAGTCATTTTTTTTAAACATGCAATATGCAAAAGTAACAGGGCAGGAACAGAATCCTGACATTAGCACTGTTCCTCCCTCTCAGGAGTGTGGTGAGGATAGATTGTTACATGTAGGTATTTTAGCAATGGTATGGTCACACAAGGTATTGCATTAAAAATAAATCCTAGGTTCCTCCCCTACATAAACCCAGCCCCTCACTACTCTTGTATGGTTGTCATGTAAATGTGTAATCTTCTTAAAGGACAAGTCCACTCGAAAAATAAGTTACTTTCAATAAAAGCAGAAAAATCGGACAAACTAATCAAAAAAAGTTTGAGCAAAATCGGATAACTAATAAGAAAGTTATGATTTTTTGAAAAAGTATGTAAAACTATGGAACAATGAGATTCACAACACAAATTGCCAAGATGATTATCAGTTTGTGACGTCATGTCCTCACAACTTATCAATTGCTTTACATAGTTTATTCCAATCAATTTCCCTTTTTATCCCCCAAAACTTGATTTCCCCATACTTTTGTCCAGTTTATATGATTTGTATCATATTGCGTGTGTGACATTTCCCAAAAACTTTTATTAATTTTGAAGAATTGATACTATTTTATGAATATTGTATTTCATAATTATTGATATTTATGTAAATAGTTTATCATTTTTTTTTTCATGATTTAATTCGACAAAAATTCCTCTATATTTGTGCATCCACATGAACGCATATTACTAACAATCTAACTTAGATGCTGGTGTGAAGATTCTTAGGGTGAAAATAGGAAATTTGTATTATTAATATACAGGAAATGATTAGTGCATAGTGAGGACCCTAAGTCACAGACTCATGAGTGAGTTACCAATTTATGTAGTGATTTTCAAAGTTTTTCATGTCATTAAAAATTCATAACTTTCTTATTAATTATCCGATCTTGCTCAAACTTGTTTTGATTGGTTTGTCTGATTTTTCTGGTTCTATTGAAAGTAAGTTATTTTTGGAGTGGACTTGGGCTTTAAGTCTTAATTCAATAACTGAAGATATTAAGTACAATCATACCTTGTTTCTACTGTCCAGATAACAACACAAGTCTTGTGCTGCACAGCTAGGTAGTGTGTTCCTAACGTCTGGCACTGACTCCAAGAACATCCTGTCACCTCACTAGAAATTCAAACAAAAAATTTGCAAAGGTCACTAAAACTCGTCTCCTCTAAATGACATAAACGAAAACATAATATTAAACTTTCATTGCCCAAAGTAATGTAGTTAAAATTTGAATGTTTTTGAGACCAGAATTCAAGTCATGGTTCTGGATATTGTAGGAGTTGGTACCTCAGAACAATTTAAAGTACTCTTTAGTAAATACAAAACTTTGCTCTGAACAATCACATCTTACTTGTCTTTAATCATGCATTGAAGAGAAATCCAACCTTGAAAGCAAAACTCCCAATTTGAGATTAACATAGACTTGGTGATCTCATATTTCAAACATTCAGAACTTTCTTATTATTGGTCAAATTCATTTCAAACTTACGTCATTCTGTTTATCTTGTTTTTTCTGCTTTCATACAAATGAACTTATTAAAATGTTACATTGCCTTTAAGCAAATCCTCTATCACACTATTGCTACTTCAATACTTTTTCTCAAATATGGAAAATGTAACTACATGTAGTCTTTATTGCCTGAACAACATGTATGCTTCAAACTGGTAAAAGTGTAATATCAATTAGCCAACTGTATAACCAAATATATAGTTTCTGAATAAGATAACAAACAATATCAGAATGAGAACACACCAATAATTTGTTTTTTATATACAGAGTTACAAGTTCACAACACTGCTATTTCTGTTCATAAATAAGGTGAACACATCAATAATTTTCTAACTACAGGAGAAACAAACGTATGCACCTCTCTCTATTCACATTTAATTTCTATTTCTTCTTGTTGCTTTTCTTCCTCTGTTATATTTGGATACCAGCAGAAATTTACTGCAAGTCTAGTGAGTTAACCCGTTGATTACTGAATTATCTTATTCCCATAGGCTTAACACAGGGACCACCAGGTTCCCGTAAGCAATGGGTTAAGTTGTGATTTATCGGTTGACTACAGTAGGTTTAAATTCCTGAAAATACCTGAATTTTCCAAGTGTCTTTGTGTTATGCATTGATGGTATTGTATGACCACTCTCTGTTATTGCACTCAGATAAACACATTCTCCATTAGTCCATACAAATCCAAGGTCAGGATGCACAGCTGAAAGAAAACAAGTTTTGAACTTTGCAATTATTAACATTCAAATGACGTCATCTTCACAAAATCATCTTACTGAAAATTTAAAAAAAAAAAAAATCCGTCACATACACTTAAACAAAGCAAGCAAAAGCAAAAAAAAAAAAATGTCAATAACATTTTTATGACAACCATTTTCATGATAACAAATTAAATGACAAATTTTATAACATGTGGGACCATACATTTTAATATGGTCAGGTTTATACATATCTTTCTCACCATAATGCAATATATTTCTTCCAGCAACTCCATAAGCAATCTTGAATTCTACATCCATTGTCCAATTATACTTTTGCCGAGAAATAAAAATGTAAAATATGCGTATTTATCACCACAAAAGTGACGTTTGCTGACTCAAGCTGACCACCTTGATTTCATTTTAGCAGATAAATTCTGAAAAACAATTGTACGGTATCTCTCAGAAAATAATAATATTGGATTCCACTACCACAATGAATTTTCAACTTTTCCCCGGGCCCGTCTTCTTCTTCTTCCTGAAAAGTGCAGGCTTCATGAAATGAAGATTAACACACTGTGGCTTGATGCCCACAGTCAATAGTAAGCAAATATTCACATTGTTTAATGATGTGCGGTCAAAATAATAACAAAAATATAAATAAAAAGTAGTTTGTCTGCCAGTGCTAGATGGTGTCAAAGATGACCAGTTACAGCTTAGCGACCCAATTATACCACGGTTGATTTTTGCAATTGATTGCATTGATCACTATGTGCATTCAATTGCTAAGCCTTGTTATACAGGTCTTAGTAGTTTAAACTATAAACAAGAAAACAGTTTTCTCAAATATTCAAAAATGAATGGAAATTCATACTTTAAACCTCGATTTTTTTCTAATGAAATACCGACATATTGTTATACAAAAGCTTTTTACTTCATACTGATCAAAGTACATTTGCTTTAATTTTATGGTAGATATAAATTCAATGATTTATAAAATAGAAAGTGCATGTAATTTATTATGCCACTATACTTTTATTCTTAACGGTTAATGGGGGCGGAGTGCCCATAATATCATTATAGGCCTAATCTAAAAATTTCAAGTTTTAAGTTTATTTGTCTTTTTTTTAAATATGAATGTAATAAAATTTGACCATTTTATAACATGTAGAGTATATGAAAGGAACACTAAAATTAAGTGAAGAAAAGAAAGAAAAGTTAAACAAAGCTTCTGAAAGAAATTGAACATTTCAGTATGGGATGAAACAGAATTAAGCGGCACACCCAAAATCCAAAATGAGAGTATGAATTGTTTTGATCTGCCAGAGATTTGATAATCTGGAAACTGTATTTTTCATATTAAAAAAAAAAAAAAAAAAATTATTTTAGTCTATGCACCCTCATCCCCCGCCCCAAACATAACGACGACAAACGATCACTATACTATCGATGTGAAATTTCCATCAAAAGGCAAAGGAGATTATATTTTTTTGTTTCAACTAATAGAATTTTATGATATATTAACATTTTGCACTGTTCATTTTTTAAATTCAGTCTTCATAACGAGACCTGCAAGATTTTGTTGTGTAGAGTTCATTGCTCTCCACCCTGGCTCCCGTCCGTACTTTAAACACTCTCTGAGTAGGCTCTCTCTCTCTCTCTCTCTCTCTAGCTCTCTCTCTCTTCCGTTTTGGTCCGAAGTTCCAAAGTGGTGCATTTTAAGGTAAAACAAATATATAGGTCAGGTTGAACAGTGTTGAATATTAGGCAAAGTCTTACTATAGGGCAGTTACAATGTTCAAGACAGCCTTATATCATACAAGTACTTTTTCTCTTGTATCGGACGTTTTGAAGACTCCATAAATTGAGTACCAGTAATGTTGTTGAACGTCTAGGTTTCACGCAGTTGAGGTGAAATTTCCATACACCTAATACAAACATCAACTCGGCCGCACCGCCCCCGTGCGCTATCTTCGGTAAGACCGTAGAAGCTCGCTGCGTAAAACTCGGCGCTCGATCAGATAAGCTCATTTTGCAACTCGACTGTGTGAACCCAACTGACATCCATGGCATGTAGATGTCGTAGCAAAGGCCATCCACAAAGCTCACGATTCGACGTCGACTAACTGACCGCGATAGTCGTCGTCTGCGCTGCATGCATAGAAAAGTGATCCTGGAATCTGGGAGTGGGAAGCGCTCCTGCACTGAGTCTGAGACTGAGAGCGACCACTGACTCTAGTCAGCTAGCTCAGTGTGACCAGGGATATTCTGTTCTGGTGTGACTTTAAATTTGTCACAAGACACAACACAGCAGTGTCTAAACACAAGTCCTTTTTCGGAGAACCATATCTCATCTGAGAAAAAGTCTGATAATATCAATAATAGCGGATTATTCAAATCATCATGGCTGCTGCAGCTGGAGCGGCTGCTGGAAGCGAACCTCTGCAGAGAAAGGATTCAAAGAGTATTTTACCTGATGGGTAAGGACCAATAGACTAATTAACCCGTTGCTTACTGGAACCTGGTGGTCCCTGTGTTATTGTTAAGTCTATGGGAATTAGATAATTTAGTAGTCAACGGGTTAATCAGATTAAGACGAGCATATCTTTTTAAAATATTGTGCAAAATGGGCAATGTCGTGACAACGTTAGCCTGTCACTTTAATATTCTTGTGATTGTGAGAGGATCATTTTTATTTTTTACTAATTTAGAAGACATTGCAGAATTTTCGAACAATGGGAGGGGTTTAAATGAGTGTGCAGTTGCTTGGACAATTAAATGTACCAGTTTATGACATATTTGATTGACACTTTTATTGTTACTGTCACATAAACTTGATAAAGTTCTAATTGATAAAATTTAGGCTGTGAGCTGTGTGCATTCTGTGATGCATGTAATTTCTTTGAAGTGTAAACGGCTTATAGATCTAGTCTATTTCACATTATTTCATCCCCCAAAATGCATGATAGCAGAATGTTTGTCTGTGGGGATGTTGACTGTTGGCTCTTAAGTTGTACTGGTTTTCCGGTTTCATTTAGTAAACGTACATGTAAACATGTACATGCTGTGTGTCCGTACTGATTGGTTATCCAGACAGTTTATTTGAAGGAGTTTACAAGCAATGCTTCATAAATCTTTTAAGCCTTATGTTGGACAATAATAATTATAATTATAACAAACAAATGAAGGTCACTGCCATTTAATGCTTATTTTTTGTAAAGCACAACATGACAGCTTACATGTAACAGATCAAATGCTTGAGGATTTCACTGACGATTGAGAATGCCTCCTAATTTTTAAAAAAATACATTGTAGATTTAAAAAAACGTTTTTTACCTTTTCTAGTTTTGTTTATTGTTAATTTTTGTTCTCATCAATCTACTTGAAGAGTAAAGTTTGGTTGAAATTTAAGAGATCAAAATATCTTTAGTCAAGCTGTTTGTGTAGCTGGACCATCACATCTCTCATTTATTTTTAATTATTTATTAATTATTTAATCAATTTATTTATTTTCATTATCCTGAAACTGCCTTTTTTGTAAGTCAAGTGATTTGGGGTTTCTGTAAATTAACTTTGGAGCCATGACTTATGTTATGTTTTTTTTAAAAATATTACATGTACAGGCACATTTATTTTTATCGGAAACTGCATAGTGCCCAAAGATGAATCATCAACTTATACTAACTTACAGGAAAATTCTATGGTACAACTGCAAGCATAAACTTTGTTCTTAAAGATTGCCCACCCAAGCCTTTTATTAAGACAAAGCAGACCAGGTGCTAAATAACTGAAAAAGCGGCTCCCGGTCCTTTATTTTTTTAGAGAACCGGGAGCTGTTTTCCAGGACCAGGAGCCGTTTCCAAAATTGATGAAAATATGTATTCTTTTTACTTATTCATTCATTGTCATTAGTCTGTATCAGTACACTGTAAATTAACCCTGTAAGTTGGGGCTTTAATCGGATCGAAAGGGGGAAATACAACCCCCCCCCCCC